>JANRGW010040343.1:0-34013 GCA_024733675.1 Psilopsiagon aymara | reverse complement strand
ACCCGTGCGGGGCGGGAGCGCGGCCGTGGGATGCCGCGGGGGCCGCCTGCTCCCCCGGCGATGGGGCCCCGCGGGGCGGTGGCGGGGCAGGGCCCGGGGCTGCTGAAGCGCAGCGCAGCTGGACGGGACGGGATGGAGCGGCGGCCGGTGCCCCACCGCTGCTAAGCTGGAGCCTGGGGTGAGTCTGCAGGGTCGGGGAAGGGGGTGAGGCGGCGTGGGGACCCCGCCGGTGTGTGCGATGGCTTGCGGGAAGGGGAAGGAGAAGGGTTAGAGCGCGAGAGCCGCGACCGCGTACGGAGGAGATCCCGGGTACCGCCGTGAGCAACTGTGGAGACTCCGGCGGCTCGCCCTGTGACCTTGGCCAAGTTGCCTCCGTTCTTCGGGGCCTCTTTGCCAGAGAGGTGTGGAGGAAGGCAACGAGTTCTTCCCTGGCGGGAGCCACGGCGATACGGGTCCCAGCAGGTCCCGGGGTACCCAGGCGGTAAGCAAGATGCCTGGGCTGCTGGAAACCTACCGCTCGTGCAGCGTACCCTGCTCCGAGGATGATGCTCGTGTGAGGCTTCCCGGAGCCGCGGGACGGGCGGCGATGCCACCTCAAGTGCTGCCCATATCTCCCCTGCGGGGCACGCACTGAGCCAGCGCCGTGGGGGAGCGTTACGGCCCCAGCGCCGCAACGCTGGGCTCTCCCGCAGGAGAGCGAGGCGGGAGCGGGCACCTTTCAGAAGATGTTTGCTCGCCTTGAGCGCTGCTTGCGGTTCCCAGAGCGGTGCCGGGGCCGGCAGCTCCGGGAGAGTGGGGTCCCCTGCTGCGGGGTTCAGGTCCGTTCTCTAAACATTAATTTGTTTCAGTAGGAAACAAAACTCTGGGTCTTCCAAGCACAGAGCTGGGGAGCATCAGGTCTGAGCACACTGATGTCCATCCTGTCCTGCCCCTTCTTAGCGGGACCCTTGTGTCGCCTCCCTCCGCGCCTACCTTGGAGCAGGGTGGCGGGTACCAGAGTTGCCCCTGCTGCGGTCCGGGGCCAGTCAGGGTGAGCCGGGGTGCTGCTGCGGGTCGGGGAGGGACCTGCCGGCAGATGTCAGTGTCCCCCCTCTGTCAGCAGGCAGGAGGGTCCCTACCAGCCCCGGAGATGTTGCAAGGAGGTCCCTGCACTTTTTCCAGTTGGAGCTGGCTTTGGTGCATTCAGGGACAATTTCGAGACCTGGGGAGCAGCGAGGGGCTGGGGAGGGGAGTGACCCCACTCTGACAGCCCAGGTCTCTTCTCCCTCTCTGCCCAGCACCAGCCACCCACCACCTTGTTTACCCTGGACTGCTAATGCTGAGCTACCACTGTGCATCACTGCCCACCCACATTTGCCACCTGTGTGAAAGCAAATAAGGGGTGGAAGAGAGTGGTGATCACCTTGCACTGCCTTTGTCCAGGTCCTGTGGGAGGCTGATACTTGGCTTGCAGGGTCCATCATGAGATAAGGAGCCATCTTCTCTGGGAAGGGGCTGCAGGAATACTCTTCCACAGCTCTTGTGCAGGGATGCTCTTGCCCAGCCCCAGAGACCCATTTGCAGGGATGCTTCAGTCTAAGAGCTCAGCACAAGGCAGGGGAAACCAGAGCTACTGCTGCCATCACCATACTGGAAGGACTTGTATTTTGCACATTGCTCTTTTAAGAATCTTTTTGCCCGTGGGTGCGAAAGTCTCCGGTGAGCAAAGCCAGGGGGCAGAACACATGGTGCTGGTGTCACACGATGCATCGAGCTGCCATCCCCCCTGATGGCAGTCCAGGCTTCATCTCATTTGATGTCTTATGCAAATCCTTAGCTCCCAGAGTCCTGGGATTTTCTACTATTTTCCTTTACTCTCATCTTGAAGTGCCTTGCTCTTAAGGATGTGAAGAAAAGCTAATAAAAGGAACCCAAGTTGTCAAGTCTTGCAGTTTTTTAAACCAGTCTCATGAGCTGGAGGAAAGACAGTGATTTAAAGTCGCTTAGCAATAGCAACAGAATGGGCTACAGAGGGTGGTTAGCAGAAGCCTAGCGAGAATTGGTTCACAGCCACCATACTGATCGTCAAGATTGCTGCTCAGGCAGGGATGGAAGGCTCCGAGGTGGCTGTCCCCATGCTCGCTGCCTGGAGCCGCGTCTCCGCAGGCTGGGTGCCAGGCTGCTGACAGCACCCCGCCGTGCCCACTTTGCCAGCGATTACTGTGCTGCTGTCGCTCCGGCGGTGCCTGGCTCGCTCTCTTAATTACCTCGGCAGATCAATGAGGGCCTGGTGCTTCCTTGGGAGCGTGCGGATGTGAGCCCAGGGGCTGCAGCTCCTTGAAAACCACAACAGAGCTGGGGGACAGAGGAGGCAGCAGCATGGGCAGGGCTGGGTGCAAGGGAGCAGGTCCTCTGTAGCCCCAAGTAAGGTTGGTGGCTTCAGAGCACTGGGCTGAGCATCCTTTGGGATTGTCTGTCCTGGGGGTTTGCAGCAGAGCAAGAGGTGCGGGAGTGCCTGTGTGGATACATGTAGGCATGACTGAGCTGAATCAATCCACTTCAGAATCTAAACTGCACTTAGCCTCTGCCCAGACTCTTTTAAAGTGGCCTTAATTTGATAAAGCTTTCCGATGTTTAATGAAAAGGTGACTCAGTCGCCAAGTTCAACATTCTTTCCCACTAAAAAGCATTCTCAGGATGCTCGAGACCCATCCCCACATCAATCAGCTCCCACATGGATGTACCTTTGCTGTGTCCCAGGGACCAGCCCCCATCGCTGGGCATGTCCCACGGCTCTGCCACCAATAAGTACTGCTCCACTTGGCACAGACATCAGATGCTGCTTTTACTCCAGTCTTCAGCCTGGCATTTACAGCACGTAGTGCCAGAACCTGTCTGGAGTCTCTTTCTTCCCCACAGCACCCAGCAAACACCACCACAGCTCTCCCCAGCACACACTTCCCAGTTTATGTATCTCTAGGTCTGCTCCTGCTGCATGAAAGGGCAGAAATCAATGTTAATGTCCCTGATAATTAGCTAATGTCTTAATTATTGAACTCAGCCTGATTAGTGGTGGAGCGTGTGGCTCTGAAGATGCCATTGGCAGGGAAGCAGGCAGGACCCTAGCATAACTCTGCAGGATGTTGCTGCTATTGCCACTAGCTCCAAGGGTAGTAGAGAAAGGCTTCTGTACCTCACCTGAGCACTTGAGCATCCTCATCCAAACCTCACACCATTCTGTCTTGGTGTCTCTTGAGCCATTTCAGATGAGGACACCCACTGCAAAAGCAATCCCATTGCCATCTCAAGGGTACCTCTAGAAGTTGCAAGAAGCTATTTTTAAGTTGCAGCACGTGACACATCACAGCCGGGGCTGTGCATTGACCATCACTGGAGGGACATCGGGGTGTTCTGCTGCAGGCAACAGGGACACAGAGGGCTTTCAATAAGATCAGGAATACTTGGCAAAGGATGTTGTGGTCTTGGGAAAGTTTGCCAAAATATTTGCATTGGCACTCTTTTTATGGAAGAGGGAGGAGAAAAAGAAAAATTAACAAGCTGGAAGTTTTCCAACTTTTGTGATGCAAAACCCTAAAAAAAAAAAAAAACATGAAATAAAAAATAAGTAGTCAGATGCTTCTCATCAAACCTTCATTCTTCTGGATCAAGGAAAAGTGATTAGAAAGTTATTTCCAGCTTCAGTAGTAAGGTCGAGGGGGTTACTCATTTCCAAAGAGCTTTGCTCTTCCCAGTGTCCCAGGAGGATGCTGGCATGAGCAGGCAGAGGTGCACCCTGATAAGCATTGCCCCCAACCCTGCAGAGCAGCAGCCCCGCTGCTGTGTGAACTTGGGACTATATGGACCTATAGAAATTTCTGCATGTACTTATTTTGAATAACTTGTGATAGATAAACACAACTAATTAGCCCAGGTAATGATGATGCAAGGAAGCTGCTACTCAGGTATAAGCTTGCTGTGTAACTCTGTATAGCCCCCATGCAGGTCCTCCTGCCCACTGTGGCTTTCCTTTTCCTGCCTGACCTGGAGCTTCAAGTCTGTTGGGAAGCATGCTCATGTGCGTCAGTGCCTGTCCCCAAGCAGGAGCTGCCTCAGAGTTGCCAGCACTCATGGTGTAAATAAGAGATAGGTGTAAATAAGAGCTCATTTAGCAAGGTTGGAAACTTGGCTGCTTTAAGGGACTCTGCACACCAGGAGGGGGCCTTCATTGGATCTGCACCAGCTTGCACCAGTCAAGTGCTGAAAATACCCAATTCTGACAATTTTTATTGCTCTGCAATAAAACATGAGGAGGCCACAAGGAAATATTCCATGTTCAGCCTTGAATCTCAGAGCAAGCTCCCAAAGGAAGGCATCAGAGCAGGCTGAAGTGGTTTCTAGCTGGTCTGGGAGCCACAGCCTCAGGGAAGGGGTGACCGAAGGTGACTCCATCCCTAATATCTGTCCCCATGATGATCATCCAGAAGAGGTTTGCTGCCTTGAGCTGCAGTGCTGGGTGAGGAGAGGGGGCTTTGAAGGGAAGGTCAGCACCGGAAACCTCTCCTGGGGAAGGGACTTGGGGGTGACTGCCATGGTGGTGGCAAGGGGCTGGCCAGTGCTGGTAGGAAGCTGTTAGTACCATGAATGGCTTGCTGGAAGAGACAGTGCTCTACCTGGTCCCCCAAGAATATCCCCTGTGTGCTTTGAATCATAGGAAGGATGCTCCCACATCCTCCTGATTTACACCAGGAAAGCCTCGGGGAAGGCAGCAGAATGACTGACTGGCACAAGACCATCCACACCAGCCTGTGGTGGTGTGAAGTGGTGAGGATTGAGCCCAGTTTCCCACTGCAGTTGTGGAAAAGCGTCCCCTTGGCTGTACAGACCTTGGTGGAGGGAGAGAGGGCCAGCCCAGCTCAACCCCACCTTGGCTGGAGGTGGTCAGGAGCCACAGACAGCAACAGGGGAGGAGATCCTCTTCATAGTGCAACAGGCAGGCTACCTAGCACTCCAGCTATTTCAGCAAGGTGTTTTGCTGGCACAGCCATATTTAATGCTACAAGCAGCATGTTTCCATGAGCAGTGTTTAGAAAGATGCTCTTTGAGGTGTGCTTTCACCTCTGCTTCTCAGCCGAGAACCAGAGTGCTGCTCTCCTCCCTGCTGTATGGGAGAGGTAACAAGTCACAGAGCATTTAGCCCATGACTGGCATCTAAATAATCCATAGAGTTTGCTGCTGGGTCCTGGATCCTGCCATGCCCTCCTGGGCAGCTTGTCCTCACTCCCCAGATCATTCCATAGAGCGCAGCAGCAGGACTCACAGCTGCAGGGCAGTAGGGGTACAAGAGGGTTTACTCCTGAGCCTTGCAGGCTCCTTTGGTCCCTAGGCCTCCTCAATCTTAATTGCATCTGCGGATATTCCTGGGGAGGAGAGCAAGGTGCTTGCCTGCTTCAGGCAGCTGCTCCATCCCAGTGCCTGCTTCCCCCAGCCCGGTTTTGGTTGCAGGCAGGGAAGCAGAGCAGCCAAAGTGCCTCAGCTGCTCAGCCATCACCCACACGTGGCAGCACACGAGCAGCTCTGTGAGCAGCCAGCATCAAGTCCTGACGTATTTCAGGGGGGACAGATGCCCCCTCCAATATTCAAGGCATAGAGTGAGGAAACCATTCTCACATTGCCAGTCCCCCTGCCCACCTCAGCACGGGGGCTGTTCATTTGGGCCAGGATTTGGAGGGGAGACTCCACATGCCAGGAGCAGGAGGCAATGACTGGGGTGTCATGTGGCTGCCTGCGAAGTTGGGAGAAAGCAGGGTGACATGCAGAAAGATAGCACAGAGGAGACAGAAAAAGCCCTGCCTGCTGCTCCTGCCTTCTCTTGCCCACCCTGCTGCCCGGGCATCCCCAATCTGGTGATGTGAAAATCTCAGCTTCTGTTTATAATTAACAGGGCCCCAGCCTTGCAGGCTGAGTGAGAAGCTGAGAAAGCATAATCAAAGGGCACCCTTAAGGGTTTAAAAACAAGAGAGAGGAAAAAAAAATAAAATAATAGTACATGTTAAAGCCTGATGATTCATATGGCAAAGCCCCGTCCGGGATAGCACAGGGCTGGTGTTTCCTCAGCAGGGATAAGCAGTTGGGCTCTGGTCCCCAGCTGGCCACCTGCCCAGAATAAAAATACCTTCCCTGGATGCACTGCATGATGGGGTCATTTTTACTCAAACAGTTCTTGCTGCTCAGCAAGACACCTTGTCTCACCCCAGTTCTGCTGGACCTTGCAGCTTCCTGTCTCCCACTTTCACCTGCAAATTCAGGCTCTGGCCCTGGGGCCTGAAGCTCCATCTTTACTCCTGCAGATACTGCACCCTGGTTTATGAGAGGAGGAAGTTCTTGGCTTGAGATAAACACCAAATGCAGTCAAAACATCACCATGATTAGCTCAGCCAGCCCTAAGGTGGATAGCCAGCCAGCCACTGGCAGGAAGCGAAGGAAAGCCTAACATCAGGCCCATGTAGCTCAACCCATACCTGGAGAAGCTCATTTTTTCCAGTTCCCCATACTTATTATTTTTTAGCCCTTCTAAAATGAGCTACATGTGCTCATGACAAGCATCCCCAAAGTGCAGGGCAGAGAGGCAGGCCACCGTCCCACCACATGGGCACTCCTTAGCAGCAGGCTTGGGTCACCAGGCTGACGCACAGCTGAGAGAAAGCCAGAAACGTATCAAACAGCCACTGGCCAGGATTTCATTTATCTTAAACAGCAGCCACCACCCCTTGTCTCACCCAGTGCTGCACCTCACGGGCTCCCTGTGGTGCCATTGCAGGGCAGGGCTGTCCCGGAGGATTGCCACGGGGTGAGAGAATGAAGAAACCGGCCGGGCAGCAGCAGGATGGGGCGGCAGGAGCTCCCACGCTCTGACGGGCCCCCGCCGATGCTCCCGTGGCCGCTGGCCCTCCTGGCCCTGAGCACATGCTGCCGCTGGGGAGTGGCCGGTGGGGCAGGTGGCACGGTGCCCCAGCAGCATGCTGCCCCGGCGACCCCTTCCTCCTCATCATCATCCTCCTCTTCCTCTGGCCGAGCACCTCTTGACTGGCTCCTCACTGACCGGGGGCCCTTCTACCGAGCCCAGGATTACGTGGATTTCATGGAGCGCTACCGGCAGGGTTTCACCACCAGGTACAGGATCTACAGGTGAGAAGCCATGGGCTCCCCAGGAGAGAACTGTGGTGTGGGAAGGCTGTGGTGGGTACAGCAGAGTGGAGGCAGACCTGCTTTAATCCACACAAGTGTTGATTAATCCCTGTGTATGGGAGGAAGATGCCCGTCAGGAGAGTCAGCAGATGGGTGCACATGAGATGCTGCTTTCCCAGGGAACATAACAGTAGCCCCACAAGATGCTCATGGCATGGCTGGGATTTGCTCCAGGCAGGATTTGCCCAAGCTGGGAGTGATTTAGTGCACAGGTTGAGATGGGATCAACCCTTGTGGTGAGGGGCATGGAGGGGTGCTCCTTTGTACTTTTGCACGAACACATTTCTGTGCGAAATTAGTGTGCCTGCCTGGACTGCCAGCCATTTGGGGCTGGGATGTTGAGGCTCACGAAAAGTCACCCTGACTGACTCCCTGGCATGTTCCCAGCGCTGTCATCCCATAGACTGGCAGTGGGATGCTACATGCATGGGGGCCAAGGCTGGGGGGGCATTTCTTGCCAGTAGAGAACCAGGTTCAGCAGCAGCACGGTCCACTGGCTACAGTAAGGGGCCACCCTGTAACAGCCAGCATGGGAAACCCACTCCACCACTTCCAGGTGCTAATTGTCACCTCCTGCTAATGAGCCCTCTTCCCTTCCTCTGCTCGCTGGTGCCCATCCCTGGGGATTTCCAGCAGCAGAGCAAAGCCCAGACGCTCCCTCCCAGGGGAGCTGACGTAGATGCCAGGACGCCAGCCTTGTTATACAGCCCAGCACCCCCAGAGAGCTCCTCTCCCCTCCTTGTCACTTTCCTACACACAGACACTACCATGCCAAGGGACCCACATCCTCCAGGGATACTGCTGGTGTGGTGGGATGGGAAAAAGCAGCCAGAAGGACAACAGCTGGCTTGCACCTCTTCTGAGGCAAAGAACCAGCTATCAGCCTTCAGGCCTTGCATTGCCTATGGGATGGGGGGGAACTGGTAAAGGGCTCCTGGTCACCCAGCACTCTGTGCCTCAGCACCCAGGGAGCATGCATGCAAGGGGAAGAGCAAGATCCTGCCTCTGCTCCACTCTTGGCCCTAACATCCTACTTTGTGGGCCCAAAAACCATGGTGCAAGACAACCCAGCACCCGCCAAGCCCCTTGGCTGCTTTGCAGCCATCCACTCCTCCCTCTCCCTCCTTTCCCAACCAGTCCTTAATTAAACTGTCTGAAGCCAACGCCTGGTTTTAATTAGAGCAAAATGCCACAGATTAGACTGAAATCAGTCTCTGGATGTTTAGAAGCTGTTGGTTGTTCCAGGCAGTGGCAGTCTGGAAGCTCCCCGCTGGGGCTGGGTGGTGCGAGGGGCCCAGTGGGGCACATTCACAGCATCTGGGGCTACGAGGGGACCCACCACCAGCTCCACCACATCCCAGTGCCTGCAGCTTGCTACAGAATGGTGCTAAGACTTACAATTATGGAAGTCCCAGATGTCAGCTTTTTACCCAGACCCGTTGGCATGGTTAAGGCCCAGGCAGCCCAGCAGGATGGAAAAGGCTCTGGCCCTGCCCAGGGCTATGATTAATGCCTGCCGGAGGCACCTAATTAATCAGTATTAGGTATCTCCACTGCTTGTAGTTCATTATCTCCATCAATGGCTTAGGGAGGGATGTTGCTTTTGTCCTGACTGGATCTGTAGCTGGTGAGTCCATTAGGTCCTTTACCTCTGCTACAGCAATAGGGAGGTTGGAGTGGTACCCCCTGCCCCGAGTTAGACACTGTGGACAGTGGAGGGGAGAGTGTGCATGTGGCCCAGCTGGACCTGCTTTGAGCCCTCTCTCCACTGCCATATTCATCCTGCAGAGAGTTTGCTCGTTGGAAGGTGAATAATTTGGCCTTGGAGAGGAAAGACTTCTTCAGCCTGCCGCTTCCACTGGCCCCCGAATTCATCCGCAACATCCGTCTGCTGGGACGCCGACCCAGTGCCCAGCAGATCACCGACAGCCTCATCAGAAAGTATGGGACACACTTCCTGCTCACCGCCACGCTGGGAGGTGAGTGCTGCTGGGTGCTCGCTCCCCGCTCACTTCCCTCGCACAAGGCAGCATACATATGAGAGAGGGTAGGAAAATAAGCACTATAGGAGATATCTGGCCAAGGAAGGGAACGGGGGAGGCAGCAGCCCCCAAAGCACTGCATGTCCTCCACAGGAGAGGAGTCCTTGACCATTTTTGTGGACAAACGCAAGCTGAGCCGCAGGGCAGAGCCCACCGGGGTGGCCGGGAACAGCTCAGGGGTCTCACTGGAGACCCTGCACCAGCTGGCAGCGTCCTACTTCATTGACCGGGAGAGCACACTGCGCCGGCTCCACCACATCCAGATCGCCACCGCCGCCATCAAGGTGAGCATGAGCGCGAGCGGGGACACAGCGGCGCGGAGTCTCAACAGCAGCGCCTCACGAGGCGGGGGAGGAGAGCCGGCGAAGTTAGCGCATTCGTGTTATTTATGGGAAATTGGGCACGCTAATGAAGGCACATTTTTCCGAGGGCTGCAGGCAGGGCCGCCACCTGTCAGCAAGCCAATTAGCAGGCAATTAATCCTCCTCTCCAGGCTTGCTCTGAGGAGTGGGGCGTGGCAAGTCCACCAGGGGTTATCTGCGGCACTTTCAGTGGGGTGGCACATGCCCTGGGCCCCCTCCCGTGTCCCTGACCACCTGCGGGTCTCCCCTTAGGTGACTGAAACACGGACAGGGCCACTGGGCTGTAGCAACTACGACAACCTGGACTCGGTGAGCTCCGTCCTGGTGCAGAGCCCTGAGAACAAAGTGCAGCTCCAAGGTAGGGCTGGGCTGTGGGCTGGTGGGGACATGGTGAT
Organism: Psilopsiagon aymara; assembly: GCA_024733675.1. NCBI lineage: Eukaryota > Metazoa > Chordata > Aves > Psittaciformes > Psittacidae > Psilopsiagon > Psilopsiagon aymara. The sequence continues at coordinate 23,990 of JANRGW010040343.1, read as the reverse complement.
GGACAAGTGGCGCTGTGGGATGCTTGCGGGTGCACAGGGGTCCGCAGGGGAGGATGTTGGCTCAAGATGCTGCTTTTAATTTAGGAGCTGGGGAGGAGAGGGGGTGAAAATAATCAAAGCTGTGTAGGATGAGGTTGTTGCTCGTCTGCCAAGAGGAGCCAAGATCGATGCACAGCCCAGACAAGCGGCTCCACAGCAAATTGATATGATAATCATGTAAGGGCGGGAGCCTGGGGAGCAGGAAGGCTCACTCCCTCCTTGCCCCAGCAATGATTTCAAGGTGCTCTATAACATGTGTCCTGATGCTGTTGGAGCTCTTCCTACTTGCAGGGCTGCAGACGGTGCTCCCTTCTTACCTGCGGGAGAGGTTTGTGGCAGCCGCCCTCAGCTACATCGCCTGCAGCTCGGCAGGGGAGCTGGTGTGCCACCAGAGCGACTGCCGCTGCCAGTGCCAGCCTGCATTCCCCCGCTGCAACTGCCCAGAGGCCGACATCCAGGCACTGGAGAGCAGCCTGGCCCAGCTCCAGAGAGCCTGGGAGAGCCACCACAGCCAGTTTGAGGAGTCAGGTGAGGCTGAGGACACCCCTCAAAGCATCTCCTTCACTGCAGTTCCTCCTTTGGGAGCAGCCCAGGCTGGGTGGTGGGGGCTCCAGGGAAGAATCCAGAGTGGTCATCAATCACACTGTGAAGACCTGAGTTTGGGTGGAGGGGGTTGCCTTCAGCCCTGCCTTTGCCGCTTGCTCCCATGGGTCTGCTGACACCATCTCTCTTCTGGCACAGAGGAGTTTCAGGCCCTGGTGAAGAGGCTCCCTGGGGACCGTTTCCTGAACAGGACAGCCATCTCCCACTTCTGGGCCATGGACCTGGACGTTCAGCATCGGTACCAGCAGCTGGGCTCCAGCCTGAAACTGCTCTCTAGGAAAACCCACCGGCTCGTCCGGCGGCTCTTCAACCTCAGCAAACGCTGCCATCGGCAACCTCGCTTCAAGCTGCCCAAGGAGAGGTAGGGTACCACAGCATCCCTATCCCACAATGGGGGCACTGCTCAGAGCCCTGAGGGAGGCGCACACCAGAGCCCACCTACCTATGGCTGGATCTGTAAGAGGCCAGGCTCTGCTGGAGGGGTGAGCAGGCAGCAGGGGCAGCCGTGCCACCCTGGGATGTGACCCTGAGAGGTTGAGTCTAAGCCTAGAGGTGGAAAATGCGGCTTTATTCATGGAGTGCCATAGACAGTGCAGAAAAGTGAACACAAGATGGGCAGCTCTTCCATCCCTAGGGAAAGTCCTTCAGTCATGCCCCTAAAGATGCCATGTAAGCATCTCTCCTCCTGTGTCTCTTCTCCACCAGGTCCCTCCCTTACTGGTGGAGCCGTGCACAGTCACTCCTGTACTGCAGCGAGACCACTGTGCCTGGGACCTTCCTGGAAGAAAGCCACAGCTGCACATGTCCCTCCGAGCAGCCGTCCTGCCAGGGGTCCATACCGTGTGCCTTGGGCGAGGGGCCAGCCTGTGCCAGCTGTGCCGAGGGCAACAGCACCCGCTGCGGGACCTGCAACCACGGCTATGTGCTCACCCAGAGCTTCTGCCGCCCCCAAGTGGCCGACTCACTGGAGCACTACCTGGGGCTGGAGACGGACCTGCAGGACTTGGAGCTCAAGTACCTCCTGCAGAAAAGGGACAGCCGCATCGAGGTGCACTCCATCTTCATCAGCAATGATATGCGCCTGGGGAGCTGGTTTGATCCCTCCTGGAGGAAACGCATGCTCTTGACCCTGAAGAGCAACAAGTACAAGCCAGGGCTGGTTCACGTGATGTTGGCCCTCTCTCTGCAGATCTGCCTCACCAAGAATAGCACACTGGAGCCTGTCATGGCCATCTATGTCAATCCCTTTGGGGGAAGCCACTCAGAGAGCTGGTTCATGCCCGTCAATGAAGGCAGCTTCCCAGACTGGGAAAGGACTAATGTAGATGCCTCTGCCCAATGCCAAAACTGGACGCTCACTTTGGGCAATAAGTGGAAGACCTTCTTTGAAACGGTCCATGTCTACTTGCGGAGCCGCATCAAGTCTCTGGATGACAACTCCAATGAGACAATCTACTATGAACCCTTGGAAATGACAGATCCCTCCAAGAACCTGGGGTACATGAAGATCAACAGCTTGCAAGTCTTTGGCTACAGCTTGCCCTTTGAGCCAGATGCTATTCGTGACCTGATACTTCAGTTGGACTATCCCTATACACAGGGCTCCCAGGACTCAGCCATGCTTCAGCTGTTGGAGATCAGGGACCGGGTAAACAGGTTGTCACCCCCTGGCAAAACCCGCCTTGACCTCTTCACTTGCTTGCTCCGGCACAGGCTCAAATTGGCCAACAATGAGGTGGCAAGGATCCAGTCCTCTTTGAGGGCCTTCAATGCCAAGCTGCCCAATGCGCTAGAGCAGGAGACAGGCAAGCTGTGCAGCTAACAGCCAGGGCTGCTCCAATCTCAGAGCAAGGGGGCTGGGAGAAAGGACTCCTGGGAGGAGAAAAGGAATAACCACCCTCAAAAATTAAATCAAGGCCTTACCTTAGTGCCAACCGTGTGCTTCCATGGTATATCCAGCGACTGGCCAAAGAGACACAGGGCTTGAGTGGATGGAGGACACCAGCAGGAATATGGAAGAGGGATGGCTCACACAGCACAGACTGGCTCCAAGCACGGGGACGATGCCAGCACAGCTACTCAGTTGTTGGCTGAGGGGACATGCCAATGGCCAGGAGGGATGTGCCTTGGCCAGAGGCAGCTGCTGGTCCAGCTGGAGCAGATGCCCAACCTGCCATGAGGATCCTCCAGCAGTGGCTCCTCAGCACCCCAACTTTTGTAGTCTTTTTAAGAGAGATTTATATGGCGCCTTCGCTTTTGCATCCCCTGTGGTCCTTCCTGCAGCTGTGCACATGGGCACAGGGGGACACCACAGTGTAGGCCCCTGAGACCCAGCAGAACTCCTCTGGGACTTGCTGAAGAACTGAGGCATCGTCAGCGCTCACACTGGAAGGACCTGGCACCTGCCCTGGGGCCACTGCAGTCACTGACACTTGGCAGAGACCTCTGGACCACAATTCCTTATGTGAAAGAAACCTAAAACAAAAGAAAGAAAGGAAAAAAAAAAGTTTTATTTATGTATTTATTTATTTGTTTTGTTTGGGAGGGATTTTTTTAAGCCTGTTTATTTGGGGAGTGTCATTTCTTGTCAGTGGCTCCAGCCAAGAGACATATTAGTAAAATGTATCTGTTTAATATTTTTTTTAAATAATGCCTTTTTTGAGCAAAAGAGCAACCAAAACCAACGGGGATTAAAGAAAAAAAAAAAAAAAAAAAAAAAACACAAACAGTTACTGTCATCTCTGGACCTGGCTTTTCCCTTGCTGTGTGGATCCCTCCCTCCTTCCCAGTGCTGCTGCCACCATGCTCGGTGCCTGACCAGAATATCAAGCAGCGGTGCTGCCCGGCTGTCAGATGGAAACGCTGGGTATCCAGACAACTGGAACTCACCGCTCCGGCAGCTGCCCCACTTTCTTGGCTGAGGACAGTGCAGAGAGAGGAAGGAGCTGATCCTCCAGCCTACAGCATCCCCAAAGCAGGGGGTGCAGGCAGAGTACAGGGAAAAGAAGAGGTGTGGAAAAGGGCATCAGTGTGCAGATTGGAGTCTGCTTCCTAATCCTCCCCAGCTGGCAAAACTTGCTTGCTTGGATGCTGCAGAAGTGGCAGTAGCCTGAACTCATCCATCCTGCTTCTGTCACCAGCCTGTTACCCCTCTCTTCCATCCTCAGACTGGACAGATAAAGAGATAAGCAGGAGGAAAATAGCACCAGGAGAGATTAAAAGATAGGCAAGAGGAAAATAAAATGGGGGTAGATAAACTGTGCTTCCTATTTATATTCCCTGTCTAATCTGTCAATCCATCAGGCTGGCTATTGTGGTTATAACATCCCTGAATCTGTCACCTGGACTTCTCCATACATCTGTCTTCCTTTGCTCACATCTCCTCCCTTGTCTCCCACTCCTAAAGAGGAAAAAAACAGGCAATTAAACACACCAGGAGGAAACGAGAAGTCAAAGCCAACATCTCAGCTCCCCAGGGGGAGCCAGCAGACATCTGCCCAGGGATGTGGAGGGTATAGGCGGGAGGGCTGCTAATGCTGTGTGCTTCTGCTGCCAGGAGGCTTCCCAGCTAGAAAGATCATTTTGGCTTTTGCTACACATCTTTCTGCGCCATCACATCATTTTTCTCCATCATCGTGTGGGCCACGCATCGGCCTAACATTCCTCTGCTCTATCCTCCGTCTCCTCCAGCCAAAGCATTTCCTGCCATGCTTTTTACCATCCTTAACCAGTCATACATCCTAAAGTCACCTGGACATGAATGCAAGAGCCATTGGGATGCCCGGCAGCATCTCAAAGGAGCCACTGACCAAGACACGGTGGAGCAGCTTTCACACAATGGAGAACTGACCCCAGGCTTCTCCACCATGGTGCTGGCTCCAGGGGCAGCAGGTGATGCCCTTAGAGTGCATGGCAACAGAGGCAAATGAAGGCTGTTTACTTTCAATTTAATGCAAGATAAGGCAGGGGCAGGCAGTCAGCTGTTGGGATGTGCCATCAACTCTGCATGCTCAGCAGTTGCCCCACAGGGTTGGGAGGCAGAGCAGCTCTGCAGCCTCCCCTTCCTGCAGTCCCCCAGCAAGGTTTCATCATGTATTGCCCAAAAGCACTGAATTTGGCACTTGGTTTAGATTCCCATCAGGAATGAGGCTATGAATGGCATTCTCAGCCCAGCAGCTAGCACAGCACCTTCTCAGCAAAGCACCCATTGGGCAATGCAAGGGCCAGCAGAGGAGGAGGGACAATGATGCCAAACACATCCCTGGCCACTGGCCCCCATACCATGGGGCTGGACCACCTCTCTAACTGAGGGGAGGAAAGGATGGGATGGCTCCCTGGATTCTGCTGATAAATTACTGTATTCTGATAGAACCTCTTTCACTTTTTTTCAGGGTAAGCAAGTGAATCAAAGGAAGAGCAGCAGCAGCACTGTGCCCTCCAGCCCCCTGCAAGGGGACTGGCAGGCTGCATATTAATCCCTGGTGGATGCAGTCGGGTCCTCCCATCCCTGTTCAGCAATTAAGGCACTCAATGGAGGTGATTAAGAAGATGAGGTTAATAACTAGAGGTCAGCATTTGATTACCTTGCAGCACATTCCCCTGCAAGGAACAATGCCAACACCAGCAGGGCTGGCTAGAGAGTCACTGCTGCATGGCACTAACAGGATCTGGCCTCTGGGTGCAAAAAGCCAGCATGCCACCTTGAACCAGGAATTCAGTGTCAAACCCATTTGGTCTTAAAAACTGGTGTGTCTGCGGTTATCCTTACCTGGAATCTGGTTTGCAAGCCCGTGCTTTTACACAATATTCTCTGCAACATGAATGCCAGAAAGCTGCTTCTTAAACAACAAGCTGAGCTTCTCAGTTGCTTGATTGCAGACACTTGAGTTCCCTCCAGACATGTTTGTTTAAGCAGCTCTGCCAGGGAAAAGGAGGCTGTGGAAAGGCCGGGCTGTTTCACCCGCAGCCCTGGCAGCAGGACTGGTTTATCCCCAGTGCTCTCCTCCAGCATCACGGCTTGTGGCTTCCAGGTGTGGGTTGATCCCACCTCCATCTCCCAGCCCCAAGACAGCCAGTGTTAGGCTGTGATTGGCTACACCTGGACCAAAAAACCTCACAGTTCCAGCTCTCCAACCTACACTGATTTTACCCTCCAGTGCTTTTACCCCTTTCCCACAGCACCTGCTGATCCTACAGCCCTGCTTATCATGAGGTGTTGCCTTTGGCGTCATGGCCAAGAGCATCTCCGCATCAGGCTGTGCCTCAATAGCAAGGGCAGTTTTACCAGGATGGAGAGAGGCTGTGGGGCTAATTCTGCATCCCTGCTCCAGCACACCTCAGTTACCCGGCTCATAGCTTCCAGCTGATGCTGTCAGCCTGGGAGAAGAGCGTGGAATGCACAGGGGGTGAAACATCCCCAGGGAAGGGTGGAGGGTTGGGGAGGCTCCAGGTAGCACCCTTTGCTGACAGATACTCTTTTTCTTTGCCTGCAAACAGCACACTGGTGCAGATTTTGCTTAAAATTCATCCCTACAGTCCCTGCCCTCTTGGTCCAGGCTGCAGGATGGGCAAGAAGTGGAAATCTGATGATTTGCGTGGCGGGAGGCTTCACGCTGAGCATTTTGCTGAGGGCTCCTCCAGCTTTGTCAGCCACACATAAGCACCAGGCAGCTGCCAACAGAGCTGTTTTGCTGTTTGACAGCATTTCTAGGGGAGGCAGGCGATAGCAAGCTGCCTGCAGACCTCTCCACCCCAGCACGGCGCTGCTCCAGCTTCTTCCATGTAACACGGTTTGTCCACAGGTACTAGAAATGCCCCTGGGCACACATGGGATCACCACTTACTGTCCCATCTCCCAACCAGACCATGGGATGCAGTCCCTGGGAAACCAGGATGCCCAGGTTGGGTAGTGCTGTGGCTAGGGGTGGCTCTGCCATGCACAAGCCCACAGAGACTGGCCATCATTCTCTTCCTGCTCCAGGCTCATGGAGGGGGGTTCGCCACCACCCCCTTGCTTCCCCACCTCTCTGAAGCCCAGCAACATCTGCATAGCCACAAAGCACACTGGAACCTCACCATCTCTCTTTTAGCCTCGTCTTTTCCTTTTTTCCCCTTCTTCTGACAGGCTCAGAAGTGCAGTCAAGGTGGCAAATTAGCGCCAGAGCCTTGTTAATTGGCAGGCAGGAGCCTTCTCCCGCTGTTTGGGTTGTCATCAGCTGCTTCAGCACATTTTCAGTTTCTCTCTGTTTCAGTCTATTTTCTCCCTTTGCTGACAGTGGGCTGGATTTTTTCTCTCTGCTCCAGCTCTCTGCTGTCTCTTTCAAAGCCATCAAGGGCTCTTATCCTCCCATGCCATGCTCCCTGGTGTTCCATCTCTGGAGAGGATTTACAGGGCCTGCAGTAAATGGCCACTTCTTAGGAAGCATGGGGGGACAATTAACAGACTCTTGAAATGATGAGGACCTCAACTTCTTTCTCCTTCCTCCTCCTCCTCAGCCTCCTGCTGCAGTCTCCAAAGAAGGAAGAAAGGGCTGCAAGAAGCAGGTGGGGAGGAGGCAGGGAGAGGTTTCTGTCAGCCCAGACATGCAGGAGAGGTCCCAGTCACTCTCCTGTGTCCCCTGCCAGGAGCTTAGTGAGGACCTGGGATGACTCAAGATTCAGGGCACCTCAGGAGGTCAATTTCCAATTCCTCAGCTCCCTTCTTCCCTCTGTACTGCCTCCTGCTTAAGCAGAAATGGAAAAGCATAACCTCACCCACTCATTAGTACCCACCCGACCCCACTGCCTGCACCAGCCCTTGACCTTGAGTGCTCCCCAGCTGGTCCCAGCTCTTAAGGAGAACCTGAGGACCACTTTAGACACCATCAAATAGCATATCGTCACAGCATCCCATTCTGCAAGCAGAGAAACTTGCAGGGCTCTGCGGCCGCTGATGGCAAATTGCTTTCTCCTCCCCAGGCTCAGAGCTGGGAGCTGCTGCTGCCAGCAATGGTATCATGTCCATTAAATATGGGTGCTCTGCCCTGGGATGCCACCGCAGCCGGTGTAAATCAGCAGCGCTGGGGCCAGGGCCATCTCATTCAGAGCCAGCAGCCTGGCTGGAGGACTTACCTCATTGCAATGGACCCTCACCCCATGGCTCAGCTGCCCCCGGGACACTGCTCCCAGGGGAGGGACCTCTTGGCTCTGCTCCTGGGCTGTGGGTCGAGATGGGTGGTGGATTTTGGAAGGATCTCCCTGGAGGGCAAAGCTCTGTGAGAAAACAACCAGAACAATGCTGCACGACAGACCTTTTGCTCCTGCTGCACGTGCCAGGAGCAGGGGGTGGATCGGCAAACAGCAGAGAGCAGGGAGCTCCTGCTCCGTATGAGGACACACAAACCCTCCCAGCTGATCTGCCTCGAAATCAGCAGTGGGCACCACATCAGTTGCCACCTTCCAGCTTTTCCCTTGATACAATGCCCCACGACAGTTCTTTGCCTCTGGCATTATTGATCCACTCAGGGAGACAAGGAATTGAAAGAGAAAAGCATCTCAGGGACCTATTACTTCACCTATAGCACATTTCATCACTGGGAAAGCCCGTGCCACCAGGATTTATTTCCCACATTGTTTTCCCAAACTAGCTTCTATGGTTGTTTCACCAAAATAACAGTAAAAAAAATACGGCATATAAACCAACCCAAATAGTGTCCAGGGATGTGAAATCCTATAAATCCCAGGAGGCTGCTGGGAGGAGAGCAATGCTCAGATCATGCCTGCTCCATCCAAGTCATCTCCTCATCAGCCATAAATCAAGAGGCTCCCCCAAAGCCCATGAAACCCAGTTAAAGAGATTTCCTTCTTTCCTGAGCCTCCTCAGCAGTGATGTTGGGAGCACTGCCCTCAGGAATGCTCCTGGGGGAGCAGATCACTGATTACCCAAATTAGTTTCTAATAGCTTTTATCTCCCAATTTCTACTTTGTCAAGTGCTAAAATCCATTAATAATCATGAGATCACATGGAAAAACCATCCCAGCTGCCAAGAGCTCACACCCTGTCACACTGCAGCAAAGTTAGGGGAGAAGGGAAAAAGTTACTACTTTTTAACCTTAAGCTCAGTTCTCTCTCTAAACCATCACCTGCATTTGCTGATTAGCATGAAGATGGGACAAATCCATGCATGAAGCTGTGATGTTTCACCTCCTATCTTGCTCCTTCCCAGCTCTTATTGGATAAGGGCTCCATAGGCAGCCTCATCTCTGTGTCAGCTCCTTTCTAGGAAGAACCAAAGGCTGGTGGCCAAGGTTTGTGGCATCCTTGGTCCTGCCTGTACCTGGTGCACCCTGTCCAAACGAAGGCAGGATGCTGCCCCCCAATAGATGGGCACAAGCAACAGATCCACCATAGGCTGAGGCTGGGTTGGACTATTTCCACCCCAGAGCTCATCCTTTCCACTCTCCAATAGCTCTGTCAAATACTGCAGCTCTTCATAACTCCCCAGCTCAGCCTCTCAGCTTTATTTATTCCCTATCTGAAAGAGCTGGCCTTGGCCCTACAGCCATGCCAGGCCGTGGGTCTCCCTGCTCAGGTGAGAAATCCACCCCCACCTTGCTTCAGTTTGCATCAGCTGCCATCCCACACAGCAACATTGCTCCACTCTTAATTGCCTGTTTGAACAGTTTAATAGGCTTCCAATAAAATATTGCATTTCTAAAGTCTCCCCATGATGGAATAAATTCCCCTAGCATCCCCATCAGCAGCCAGAGAGATGTATGCAACTGCTGTATGGCATTGCCCATGGCTTTCCCTCCATGTCTAGGATGCTTCCCCAGCTGCAGCATCCTGGAGAGAGGAGGGGCATCCAACCCAGAGGTTGTTGCCTAAGCAACAGCAGAGGTGTGAGCAGGGATCCAGGTGACACAGACGGAGGTGAGCTTCAGACACGATCGCAGGAGAGTTCGGGGCACCCTCTGGGTAAAAACTGTGAGGAAGACAGGCATTGAGATGTTGCAGCTTGAGTTGATGTCTTCAGTACTTGCTGGGAGGAAGATGAGGTGGATGAGGGAGGAGCATGGGCAGGCTAAGCAGAGGCCAGTGGCTGTGGCAACCTGCATCCCAAAGGGGCTGCTGAAGGGGTGGTGTTGGATGGGCACTTTTGCAGTACCAGAGTGGATGTGGAACAGCCTTGTTTAAAGAATACCCTTGTCCAGTATGTCCCCACCTCACATTTCTCCCTTCCTCTCCTGCCCAGGGGATGGTGGCCTGAAGCAGGTGACTGAAACTTTTTTTTTGCAGCTTAACCATTGCCTAGATGCAGGATTGAGAGCTGATGATCATGTGTAGCAAACCCATAGTACCCGTAAGTTCTCATCCTCACATGAGTGGGAGTCCCTCAGCCTGTCCAAGGCTAGCTGGTCATATGCAAATCCCATCCTGAGCTCAAACCAGCTCTGGCTAAGTTGCTGACCTCACAGATATGAGCAGTGCAAGCAATAACACTGTACTGTGGTGACCTCCTTGGGGCCAGACCATTGCTGGGCAGAATCTGGTCTTTGTTAGGATATCAGTCCCTTAGTGACCATGCTGGTAACAGACTGGGGCATCACCACCACCGTGCACTTTTTATTTCACCCCTTTTCCTGCTCTCAGTAAGGCCTGAAGTCTGGTTATGGATTTATTTGTGTTTCACTGTTGGCTCAAACATCACAAAAAGCTGCTGTGAAATTGGCTGAGGAACTGTGGGCCAACTGTGGGAACTTGCAAGCCATAAACTGACAGCTACACTGTGTGTAAATCTGTAAGCAGGACTAATGGACATGGCTCCTGCCAGAGGCCAGGCACCATGGCAGTCCCTGCCCCTGGGGATGTGACAGAGCTGTGGCCCTAGGGGTGCTCAGCATCATCCAGGAGCAAACTCCTGCACAGGCTTGCTGCAGCTGCCTGCAAAGTAGCTGGTGCCCACCAAATGTCAGGGGCTGCTACAGCATCTACATCATCTCCCAGTCACGGGGAAATCAGATGCTGGGATGGGATGCTGGTGCTGTGGATGCTTTCCAGGGGTTTGCTCCCAGCCAAGAGAGATTTAGTTGCTGGGGGGGGTGCAAGTAAGGTCACAAACTGAAATATATCCAGACACATACAGTACATAAAACTACAGTCTGTTTCCCCTCTAATTGGTAATAAATGTAAATGTTTAGTTATGCCTGGCTTGGGAGCTATGAAAAACACATCTGGCTGGCTGGTTTTCCTGCCTACCATCTGTAGGCAAAAGGGAAGGCAACAGGCGCATGTGTGTGTACCTGAGGAAAGAGACAGCGGGAGAAGAAGGAGGAGAGGCAGGGACAGAGGAGGAGGAGGAGGATTGCCAGAGTGGGGCAGGACAGTGCTGGAGGGAGATTCCTGGCCAAAGCTTTCCCCTGCTCACGGGAGCCTTCAGATTCTGCTTCTCTGCTCCATCTTTGGCTCCCCTCCCAGGTAACAAAACCTACAGAAGGGCCTGTGCCTACTGGAGCTGCTGACACAGTGTTCCTGCATGCACTGGTAGGGGAAACAAAGCCAGTGAGCCCCTGGAGGTCTCCTCCTGGCCATTAGCTGCCATTAACCAGAAGCTCTGACCTTATCATCCCTGCATCCAACATAAAGAGCTTATGGCTGAAATGGTCAGATCACAGCTGGCAAGGAGGGGATGCCGTTTCCCCCTCTGCTCTTGTCCCAGAGCTGTCCTCAGGTCCATAACACTTGAGCAGCAGCACCAGTCCCACCAGTTAAAGACGAGAAGGAAACCACTGATCCAAGGAAGCAAATACAACCCATTCTCAGCTCAGAAAACTTTCTCAACCCCACTTGGTTGGTGAAGGTGGGAGGGTCAAAAAGCTAACACATATTGAAAGTCATGTTTGCAGCAGAACTAAGTGTAGGGGGAGGCATACATTCACCCTCCCCACTCTGCCTCCCAGGCTATGGTTTCCTGCTCTCACCCAGCAGCAGCTCCAGCCCCATAGCAACATCACCATCACATCGCTGCAGGACCCATACCTGGCCCAGCCCAGGTGAGGCCCTGGGAACTCTGCAGCCCTCCTCCTCCTCCTCTGCCTGCCTGGTTCACTCTTATTCTGACAGCACCGCCTCTTACTATGAAGCAGATTTTTTCCTGGAGGATGAGCTTCTTTTTCTAGACCATCCCCAAAGAGCCCATGGGTACTCACTCTGTCCCTCCCCCTGCCTTGATCAAGGCTGAAGGCTGAAATCCAAGTGCATTGATCAAAGCGGCTTCTTCGGGTGAGATTTGATGGCAAGAAATGCAACAGTTGTTGAGGAGGTGGTCCAAGGGACTGGCTTTTCCTTGCTGGGAAAAAGATGGTAGCTGAGGGTAGGAGATGCGAAGGACTTCACCGTGGCAGCAAAGCAAAGGGAACTTCGCTGACTGGTGGGGTCATAGGCTGTCATAGGTGAGAGGGATGCTGCCTGCTTCTGAAACGTTTAGGCTTGAGCAGCAGCCAGATATCCCACTTCTGAGCCTTATATCCTACTTCTAGGGAAAGATGCAGCTTTACATATGGCTGGGGACAGAGACCAATGATGCCTGGGCACAGTGTGTTGTGTCCAAGGTCTTTTGCCTCCCATTTCTAGAGAGCAGCTTTAAACCAGCCCAGATTCCACAAAACTCCTTGAAGAGCTGTGGGCTGGTGTGCCCAGACAGCAGCCCCCTGGTTCAGTGCCGAGTGATGGGGCTGGATGCCAGCGAGTCATGCCAAGGTGAGAGCAGAGAGATCAGGCAGCCAGATGGCATCCTCCCTCAGAAATAACCACCAGGACTCAAACCAGTTCATATGCAACTGAGGGCCAAAGCTGGGCCCAATGCAGCCAGTGGCTGCCCCCACGGGGTGCATGCTGCTGCCCAGGGATGGAGGGAGCAGCAGGAGCAGGGGTAAAGCCATCTGCAGGGAAAGGCAGGCAGGGAGCCTGAGCCATTGCTCATGCTCCTCAGTAGCATCCCAGGGCTGGCTGGCTTCATGCTTAAGAGCGAGCCATGCCTGTATGTCTGGCTTGTGACTGCCCAGAACATGCTGCCACAGAAAGGGAGCAGTACCAGAGGTAAAGGTGGGGATGGTGAGGTGGCAGGAGAAGAAAGCTCTTACTTGGGTGGCAGACAAATGTCAGGGCTGCTGCTGTTAGGAAGACAACCAGACAACCCAACAACAAGAGGCAGCCCTTCTAGACAGGCTGAGACCTGCCTGAGACCTCCAGGAAGCCCCTGCATCAATTTTGCTGTGAGAAAGGTGATAAACTCCCCACTGAACACCACTGTCATGTGGGGTGACAGTGCCATACACTGCCTCTGCCCAGCGATGGGCACAAGCAAAGCAGCTAGGTACTGTCTGCACAGTGATGTGCTTTATGCGCAAGACCCTGCCGCCTGCCTGCTTCTTGCCTGCACCGCCACCAGCGCAGCTCCCTGGGCACCAGGCTGAGCTCACACGCCCTGCAGCGTCCTCTGAGCCAAGCTGAGAGCACAACTCAGCCAAGCTCAGCTGCACCCCCAGCAGGACACACCTGGGACATACAGCTTTTGGAGTACTGAGGCGAGGCTCTCCCCATCAGTCACACCAGCCCCCGGTTAATGAGGACGCTCACCTTGTCCATCCCCTCCCGAGCTAAGATCAGCCCTGGGGCCTCACTACCTTATTCTCCAGTGGAGCTGAACCCCGCTAGATCCTCAGAGCTAGTGAGTCAGATCTCCAAGGGCAGGCCATCAGCTGGTGCAAACCCACAGCGACCTCAAGGAGATTTACACCAGCACAGGGCCTGTCCATCCCATGGAAAGCATCAGATGGGGCCAGTGCAGGAGGAGAGGCCAGCAATGACATTTGCACGCTGCTCCTGGCAGCTTCCAAGCAGCTGCAGCAGCTGCCTTTAAGCACTTTTCATCTAATTCAATGAAAATGAGATGTTCAAGTGAATGAAGATAATTTAATAATGAATAGCTCCAACTTATCAGAGAAGCTCTCCATCCCTGCCTGACAGTCACTGCTTCTAAGTGCAGTTTAATAAGGGAATCACCATCACTCAGGCCTGTGTAGGAAATCAACACTTTGCTACCCAGGGAAAAGGCTCTGCGCCTTCCTAAAAGCTGAAGCTATTTCTCAAGGAGCTTAAACTCTATTGGACTTTAAAAGGAAAAAGATAAAAAAAGAGCAGGAAAGAAACCCCAACAAAGCAAGCCAAAACCGAACCAGCAAAGCAGCCCATCTTCAGATGCAAAATGTAATTAAAAATACAATCTAGCTTGAAGACGGCTGTAAGTCATCACAAGCAGCAGCCAAAGCTGCAAGCCAAAGCAACGCTGGCTGAGCCTGTGAGAGGGGACACAGGGGGTCCCATGACCGCAGTAAGCCCAGAGGACATCTCAGCAAGATATTTCAATGCACAAAGGGGCTGCTTTCTGCCACCAAGACTGGCACCCCACTGCGTGCTACTGTTCCCAGCAGTAACAGTAATCAGGGACAGAAAGAGCCCCTCCTTTGCCTGGACAGGGCATTATCACTAAGGCACCTGTAGCCCAGCCACCCTGGTTTCCCCTGCAGTGGCTATGTCAGCCCCAGCTGGGAACACACTCCAAGTCTTCAGCACGGTGGAGGAGCACTGCTGAGCAGCACCCTGAACAGCAGGAAGGGAAAACACCCACAGAACATCCTTGTCAGGGTCTGACTGAGTTGGGAAGTGCCTCTGCAATGCTAAGTGGGGATGATGCACAGGCACCCACAGCTAGGCAGGCAGTGCCGGGCTCCCATCCTGCTGCATAACCCTCAGACAGGAGGCAGCCATCATCCACGCTGTGTAAACACTACCAGCAAGTTATTTCTTCAAGGCATGAATCTGCATCCTACCCAGTATTGATCCAGGCAGTGAAGGACTGCATCCTGCCTGGCGCTGCCTGCTCCCGCGCGGGCAGAGGGACGTGCTGATGCGGGGGATGCCAGGTCCCGCAGATTCCTGCTGACACCTGCCAGCATCCACTGCTTAATTATTAATTGCATTTCCAGTAGCAATTGTTGCTTGTGCCGATGGAGTTGGATGAGACATCACAAGCAATTAGCAGAACCCTCTGCTGGTGTTCGGCCGGTACCTGCTTAATGCTCCGCTCACGTCCTCCTCAGGTTGCTGCAGAGGGAAGGAGGAACCCGTTTACATCTCCTGTGTTCGTAGACTGCCACTCGCAGGGAATCCTGAACTCCAGCCCGCGTGTGGTGGCCACAGGCAGCAATGCTGCCACCAACCACAGGCCAGCCCTGCCACGGCGCTGGCACTGTCCCCTCCTGTGGCTGTGTGGCAGATGTGGAGCAGGACACTGGGGCATCAGCTGCTGTGCACCCATGTGCACTGATGGCCACCCTCGGGGGCACTGGGCTTTCCAGCAAGGTCTCCCAGGCAGGCAAAACCAAGAGCAGGAGCAGTGGGAGCTGCAGTGGAGGAGGCAGCCCCGAGCCTGGTCCTGAGCAGAGCTATCTCAGGGCCAAGTGTTACTGCCACAGCTGAGGTGTTTGATCAAATTAATTATTATCATAACCAAAGTGACTGGTCAGAGGAATCCAAACAGGCTTTCACTAGTCACTGAGACCGTTTCATGGCGAGAGCAATTTTGGGAGCTTATTTTCCAGTCCATTGAGTGCCATGTTACTGCAAATGAATATATTCCTTGGTTGGCGTGATGGAAAATACAGCTGTAAATGCTTTCTGCTTCGTTTGGGTAAAGAGCTCTAGATAGGACCAACTATAAAGAGAATTTAAATGCTCTTCTTCATTAAAAAAGTTGTTTCCCATTCTCTTTCTTCCTGAAAATACAGGGCTGCTAGTAGAGAGAGAAAAGAAGGATTTAAATTTGTATCAATGTCGTGCTAATGCAGCCAATCTCTCCCCACCCATGACTGATGGTAGACGTCTGCCAGCAGCTTGCTCTCTGAGAGAGGCTGGAAGCTGAAAGCAGATGGTGAGATGCCCAGCACTGGAGCCAGGAGCATGACATGTCTGTCTTTACCTCTGTATCAGCATACATAAGCTCCTTCAGCTGACAGCTCAGCCTTAGAGGCAGAAGGACACATTGGCAAAGGCATGAAGTCTTGTGGGGGCCCACCTAGAGGTTCCTAGAGACAAGTGCCACCATTTCACCTGGCCTTGACGATGGGCTTAGAGATCCTTACCTGCTGCACAGCCATCAGTGCGAGAGACTTGAGGACCTGGAAGGTGGCCCACTGCCCTCTAAATGATCTCAGTGTCCATCCACCCGTCTGCATCCGGGAATCAATTACCAGCTCATTTTCTTCTGCCACAGACTAGAGACACTCAAACCAGCTAATGGGCATTCAGTATTTCACAGTGACCTCTGGAATGAAGTGCTACATCATCCCACAGCCATAAAGAACTCTTCTGGCTTGTCACTGCTGGTTTACCCCCTCCTGGAGGGTAATAACCCCCCCCCCCAGCCAGTGTCTCATTTCCTGATCCAGTTCCCAGCAAGGAGACAATGATCCGTATTGATTTGATAGTGGTTGGAATCATGTCCACACTCTGATATCAGCTCCAAGACATCTTTGAAAGGAGGAGTACAGCCAGGTTGGGCTGCCACATCCTCCTGGGGCTCCTTCTTAACATCTGGGAGTCCCAACCTCCTCTTGTGTAGCACCAGGTGCTGCCACACAGCTTCTGCCCCTCCACATGTGTTCAGCAGAGGTGGTATCCCTCTCCAAGCTCTATCAGGACCTGGCAACCAGAGTCACTCAGAGAAACCCCATATCATGCAAAATCTAACTGATTTCCTCTCTGGAAGTAAAGGTCCACTGCAGTCCAGCAAGATACCTCAACAAGTCTTCAGAGTCTTTAGCCTTACAAATCCCTTAGGAGCAGGATGTCAGGTTGTACTCTGCTCTTACTTGATACCAAGAAAGCGAGGGGGAGATTTCATTTCTGCTAAATCCAGTTATAACCCAGGAAGCAATACGTTCTAGGCTCATGAGGCTTATAGATAAACAGATCATCCCAGCAGGGCTGCGGCAGAGTGGGGTGTGATGAGTGATAGGCAGTGGGCTTACTCCTGACGGGAGGATAAATAGAGTTCACTTGACTTTTAAAATAACCACCTACTGCAATTTTGGTACATTTTAAATTGCAACTTTTCTCCCCCCAGTGATGTAAGTGGAATTGATAGGAGTAAGTCCCATATAACATATAAGCTTCAGAGAAATAACTGGAACTAATTCAGCCTTCCATCTGAGTAGAGGGGCCAGGAGCAAAGTGACATCTGTGGCTTTGTCGCTCACATCCAGCCCAGGGGTTGGGCCAACCAGCTGCTTTTCAAAGCCTGGGCAAACCCAAGGGGCCTGGATCAGACAGCATCATGAATCCTAAGAATGAGCCACAGAAGTCCCATTCCAAAGACTTCCCTTCCTTTCTCTTCTCCTCCTCTGAGCATGGAGTTTCATGAAGTTCACGATTCAGTTTGCCAGCGGAACTGAGGCACTTTATGAAGGTGTTAAATGGCATCATCTCAATCTCCAAGGCATGGGGACAACCCAAATGTGCGAGGGCAAGAGAAGGGAACCTCCCACCCATTATCCAACCCCAGACAGAGACGCTGATTCCCACGGAGAGTCCTCCACCAGAGGGTGGGTGCCAAAGAGGTGTCCCAGGCCCCACCTCCACACAGTACTGTGCCTTCTCCTCTTTGTTCACACCACCCTAGTGGAGAGGCTGGAGGAGCCCTGGGGTGGCCTGGGAAGAGTGCTCTGATCGGGACTAGCACGATGACAGTGAGTGCTGATAGAACTTCCCCAGGGTGCCAGCACAGGACTCCCACACCCAGGACATTACCCAGCTGGGAGCACACCACACACTATGCCACAACCTTCCCCTCGCATCTACTATTACTTAAAAGGCTGGCAGCAGGTGTGAGCAACTGCCACTCAAAATCTGGATGAAGGACAATGTAATATAGTTATTACCTTAATGGCATTTCAAGACTATCACCCCCAGCTGGAAGTAAAACTTCTGTTGAGTGAGTTTAATAAGCATATAATCTAACATAATATTCACATGGAAGGGCAGGGTGGCTTTAGGAAGGATTATGGAAGCTTTGCAGCTTTGCGTAGCTTTACATGGGATATTTGACATGCAACAGATAAAGCAGGATGAGCCCATGATAGCTGAAAACCCAGATAGAGGCAGCAGCCTTTAATGCAACCTCTCATCTTTTGTTAAGTAGAAGATTACAAGCTTACCTCACACACAAAGACCAGGCAGCATGGTGTCAGCGCTCCAGTTGCACCACCATGGCCTCCGTGATGGTGGGGCAACCTACCCTCATGGTCACTGGTCACTTCCCAGGTGGCCAGCTGAGGCCTGATGAAGACATCCCACCAGTGCATCATTCTTCACCAGCCCACAGTCGGCTCCAGGCCTGCCTGGGTAAAGCCCCACAGGGAGTAGATCCAACCTCCTTGGCAACACTCCCCCATCCTTGTTCGCATTCTGCAGAAGCAGGACTGGAGTGGGTCCCAGAGGGACCTGGGCTGGGTTAACTGTGCTCAGGTGAGCCTGGCTTTATGTGCATCAGCTCTGAATGGCATAGTAAGTACATGTTCCCTTTCATGTGATGCCTTCCCTAGCCCAGGATCCTTCACAGGCTCTGACTGAATGCAGAAGGCATGAAGCAACTGAAGCAACCAGGCACCTCAAAGCTTGTGCTTCCCCCCAGTGTGAATTACTGCCAAGGGAGCTGT
This sequence comes from Psilopsiagon aymara, assembly GCA_024733675.1. NCBI lineage: Eukaryota > Metazoa > Chordata > Aves > Psittaciformes > Psittacidae > Psilopsiagon > Psilopsiagon aymara. The sequence continues at coordinate 5,594 of JANRGW010040343.1, read as the reverse complement.
GGGTGAGGAGTCACCAGAGCTTTTCAGCTAGTCGTGCTGGTTAATGCACCCACAGGGACATAAAGCAAAGCAAAGGGAAGGCGGTGATTGCACAACAGCTCAAAGGATATACTGTGCTTCTAATCCCCGAAACTCCCTACTATAAGGCACAAGGAATGTTAAGGGGGGCGAGGAGAGTGTTCAGGTTTAGAGACCTGCCTAAGCTTAACAGATACCCCAAATTATTCTTTATGAAGGATTAAAAACCAGTCAAGAGCTCTGCAGGAGAAAGAGGTGCATCTCAAATTCCAGCAGTTATCCGGTGCAAAATGTGCCCGCCAGCAACCAAGAACCCAGACTGCCCTCCGCTCTGGCCAGCCAGGCCTTAGGTAATGTCCTATATAAAGCACTTGCATCCACACACTGCCCAGTGAGCATCTCAGAAATACTGCCTTGCTGCCTAATATATGCATTGGTTTTGCTCAGCTTTTGAACCATTGGGTCACCTTGCCGTTAATTAATGAATCACTAAAATTATGTTTGGGGGCTACTAAGGTTTATTGGGTAGAAAATTATTTCAAATACAGAGAGCAAGCAGTGAAGATTGGAAATATGTTTTCAAGTATAAAGCTAATTGCTGCAGGGAATCCCTGTGGGATCCATTCGGAGCCCTGGTTTTTTATTTCACTCCTCTGTTAATGACCCAGCTGAGGTTTGTAAGAACAGCAAATGCACGACTGCGTGCTGATGGTGTGACATCCTGCATGCCAGCAGCTGGCAAGAGGTGGGATGTGCTATGCCTTCATGGTGGCACAGTGGTGCTGGTGGTGGCCAGAGTGGTTCTCAGCCACATGTCCTGTCACAGCAATGGTGACCATGTTGGGTCCAGCTCTGGTCTCAGCTTTAGGACTGCTCACCATCCTGCTGCTCTCTGTAGTAGTTCACTGAGCCAGATGAGAAACATATCCCACCATCACCCTCCTGCCGACATGGGTGTTACTGGAGATGAACACCAAGAGAAGGCTCTGCTGCTTCCCAGGACATCCTTCCGCAGGTCCCACAGCCACAGCAGTGTTGGCAACTGTGCTTGAGGTCTCCATGGGTCCAGAAGCAAGACTGCATAGATGCAGCTTGAAAGTGAGACTGGCCTAAGGCCAGACCTGTGAGCAAGGGACTTGGCTTTTACATATCAATTACCCCAAAGTACCTTCTTGTCTGAGAAAAGATGTCCTGCCTCAGGGTAACATCCTGCAGTTCTCCAGTCATTCCAGTAGGAAGAAACACATCCTCATTTCCAGCAAGGTTTCAGTTTCCCACAGCCAGGGTCACTTGATTGAGGAACAGAAGTAAAAATACAGTAACTTCCCAGCCCAGGCTCATCGGCGATCAGATCAGAAATCACCAAGAGGGGCTATCATCTTGCAAAGCATCTCATGAGCATGCTGCAACGGCAGAGGTCATGAGCAAGGTTCTCCTTGGCTCCTTGCCATGACACCTTGCTCCCATCACTGACAGCAAAGCCCCTGCTGACCTGCCCCGGGCATGGATGCCACACAGTGCTGCCAGGAGAGATGCTCACGCATGCATAAGTGGATGACAGCCCAAAGGAGCAGAGGTGTTTTGAGCGGCATAGGTGGGATCTTTCTTCTTTCTTTTAGGTTTTTATTTTCCCTGTGGTGCCCTCTGATCACTGCACAGCAATAACCCAGACAGGTGACTGACCTGGACAAACACCGTTTTATTCATAAAACCATCCTTGCTCCCCACTCAACTGACAGGAAAAGGACACAGACACACACACACATTAAGATGTCTTATTTACTATGTCCAGCACTTCCTTGCTGTATTTTATTTTGGTTCCTAGAGGAAGCATCTCTTCCTGTAAATGCGCCGCTTTCCAGTCCCTTTAAGGCACACAAGGTTTCAACACCAGCCAGGCATCAGGATCCTGTCACTGGTCTCGGCTCAGAGGGTCTGGATATCAGCAGGGCTGTGAAGGAATGCAGAGATTGGCTTGTCCATCACCCAGGGACATCCACAAACAAAACCCTGCCCCGTGCTAGGCAGGGCAGAAACTGGGATTTGCTGATGCTCTCTCTTCCCCCAGTGAAACAGTTGCCCTGGGAGTGTGACAGCAGGCAGCAGTGCTGAGGACAAGATGCTCCATCTCCCACGGAGTCAGCCAACTCAGAGCAATAAAAACCGTGCCACGTTGTCCAAAACCACCCACCTTCCACAATTCCTCCTTCCAGAAAATACCACCACCACCACCAAACATTCACAGCCAAAACCAAACCTTTTTTTTTCTTTCTTTTTTTTTTTTTTTTTTCTAAAGAAGCCATACGCAGAGAAGGAACCCACCTTGTCCAGTGATTGTGGCCAGGCTGGAGCTCTGGCCATGTCCAGTCATTCCTGACTTAATCCCTGGTATAACTGGAAGACAAAACCAAATCATTTAATCATCACTGGATTTTATTTCACCTACTGCTCCCATGGCTGCCTCTCCTTCCTGGACTGCAGGCTTGTTGAGGTAGGAGCTGGCTCTCCCTAAGAGAGAGAGCCTGCCTCAGTCCAACAGCAGGGACATTTCTGTCATTAGTAGCCAATTGAGGGATCAGGTACACTTGAAAGCAAAGCCTGGTTTCAAGACATCTTCGTCTGATGCGGCCATTTCAGGCCCATGCCCAGCAGGCATCACCTCTTAGGCTTAGCACAATGCAATTAGTGCAGGGTACAAAGCTTTCCTTTAACCATGCCCCTAACACGGAGCTGCTGGTTACGGGCTCCCAGAGACTGTAGTTCAAACAGCTTCATCTCTCCACCTTGGCAGCAGGCAGGCAGGCACGCCTGCTCCCTGCGCTGCTACAGAAACAACACTCTTTGAAATGCAGATCCTGCCCCGCTTTGTTCCCTGCATCTTTGTAGGTGCCGGATTTACAACACCCTCGTATCTTGATCACTGGCCTTACACCAAGGCTTGCTGTACCAGCCACAAACGCTGAGCTCGCGTTAGTGTTCGGTACCACGCAAACCCCAGGAGCCTTTTACCTCCCTTGGCTTCTCTTGACTGATGCTCAGGCGGGGAGACTTGGTGATGCAAAGCTCAGGGTCAGACACAGCCAGACAGATCACAGGATGCTTTTAAGATCAAGTCCTTCGTTCAGAAAGCTGCTTAAAGGAGCAGTTATTCACATGTCTGTCCTGGTGCCAGCAAGGGGGAGATCATGAACAAGAGCAAATTACTGCTCATGCAACAGCAGCTGGAGACATCAGTCCCCCTCTGGGCATGGGCAACCCCTATGCAATACAGGGCTGCATCCAGAGAGCTTCAGATGGAGATGGATTTGGGATCCCCATGATGCTGAAGCTCACCTCCCCTCAATGCAGGTGTCTGCCCCAGCCTGTCTCCCTCGTCCTCCATCAACAAGCTCAAGCTGCCAAGGGGAACGTGGCTTGCAGTCTGCTGGCAGACACCCCATCCTTTTCAATTACATGCAGTCCAATTCCCATCACGAGGAGGTGAGCCAGGAGGAAATGCCACTGAAGTCAGCAGAGTCATGCTGCATAGTCTGGAGTGAGCGGGAGGAGATGCTAAGCCTGGCCTACACACATCTGGGGGTCTTACACCTGCCCCATGCTGGCTCAATCCTCATTTAAATGTATGACATCCATTCCGAAACTAGCACAACGTGTTTACAATTAATAAGAGGGCTGTGGTGAGAAGTGACCTTTATTCTTTAAAGCCACACATCAGACCCCGTACCATCCTCTGCTCCCTGCAATAGAAAGCCTGCTTTGTAATTCAGTGCCCAGCTGCCAGTCTAAAAGCCAAACCACGCAGCCTTGACCCCAGCAAACATCACTATTAAAACACACAGCTCTAGTTTAAACCTTTCCCAGGCCAGACCCTTAATGATTCATGGTTTTGAGCAGGACGCACCGCAGAAGTGGGCTCCAGCACTGATAACCTCTAGGGTGCAGCTAACATACCCCAATGCTTTGGCAGCCACCAGCCAAGGGAATGGGTGCTAAGGGACTGTTCCTGCTGGCCCAACTCCCAGAGGGGAGGAGCAAGTCCCCTTTTTCCTGCCTGCCCTCTCCCCAGGGACAGCTCAGAAGGGCAGGTCAGTACATCCAGGAGCTGCTCAGGATGTCCATTCCAGTGCTTCTGTTAGACCAAAGGGTATAGACACATGGCTATACCCCTGGCTGCAGGACCAGCAAGTCCAAAAGCCACTACAGGAACGTGGCATGGGAAGCAAACGAGGAAGATCAGCAGCACTGTGAATTTCCCAGGGCCTTGTAACAGCAGAGGAATTACTTCAGAAAATGGTAAGATCTGAGGAAAGCTCCAGGCACAAGAAGGGAGCCAAATAAAGCCCTGTGCTTTATTTGTGTCATTTTATTTTTATGTCAATTTATTTGTCATTGTGTCAATTTATTTTTATCAGCTGTGTTGGCTGACGTGTTGCACACAGATGTGCCCCCAGCTGTGGCCACTCTCCACCACCTCAGAGAGACAGGACCACCACCAACCCAGGAGCCAAATTAGGCATCAGTGGAGATGAGGCTTCTCTGCTGGACCCTGAGGAGGAAAGCAGAAGCCCTGAGGCATGGGATTAATGTAAGCTAAAGACAGCACGAACAAAGATCAATCCAGTCTCACTTCAACACATCAGATACCCAAGGACTCTCTCCTCTGGAAAGACTCTGAATGAATAATCCTTCCCATGAATATTGAGACCTATCTTGAAACAGCGGCCGTCCCTTCCCACCCACCATCCCTTTTGAAGGCCACTCCAGAATGATCTCTTTCAAGCCACAGAAATTGCTTCTAAAATCCCATCTAAATTTATTTATGACCATCTTACCACGCAGGGATGCATCTTTCTCTACCAGAGTCCTTGCAAAAGCCACTGGTATTAACAAGTTGATGTCTTTTTAAACCCTACTGAGGGTTAAATCTAATCCCACTTCCTATTCCAGAAATTCTGTGATGCAGTCAAAGTATTTGCCCTGTCCTGAGACAGAGACCCATGGTAAGACCCCCAGCCCTTTCCTTCCTCCATTCCCTTGGGAGCAGTAAGGACAGAGAGTGCCTGAACTTCCTAAAGCCTGGCCCAGTGCCCCAGAAGATGGGGCATTAGAATATGTATGTCAATATGTACATATGGAATATAGTCCCTGTGGCTGGAACACCATGAATTTTTATTTCACCTCCAAAGAGGCTATTCTGGGTTTGTGTGCCACACAGACCAGGCCAGCAGCAAACCTAGACCACCCTTGCGTAGCAATTGATACCAACCAACCCAGACACCCAAGGTAGGAGGAGGTTCCTGTTGTCTGCAGGACTGCATGGCAGCCTTTCAGGCCTGTGCTGCAGGAGCCAACGCCTTTCTTCAAACTCCTTGCCACTTTCTAAGTCTTCAAACTCTGGCTACTTTCTACCTCCCATTTCATAGAATCATAGAATAGTTACGGTTGGAAAGGACCTTAAGATCATCTAGTTCCAACCCCCCTGCTATGGGCAGGGACACCTCACACTAAACTATGCCACCCAAGGCTATGTCCAACCTGGCCTTGAACACTGCCAGCGATGGAGCATTCACAACTTC
>JANRGW010040342.1:22796-41595 GCA_024733675.1 Psilopsiagon aymara | reverse complement strand
ACTGGAATGGGTTGCCCAGGGAAGCTGTGAATGCTCCATCGCTGGCGGTGTTCAAGGCCGGGTTGGACAGAGCCTTGAATGATATGGTTTAGTGGGAGGTGTCCCTGCCCATGGCAGGGGGGTTGGAACTGCATGATCTTAAGGTCCTTTCCAACCCAAACCATTCTATAATTCTATGATTCTAATGCATATTATTTATTTCTGTATTAAGTTCTTAGAAAAAGTAATGAACATTTTAATAACTAGAATGTTCATAACACACCATCTACTCTCCTGCTGTAGCTCTTTTAACAGGTTTAGTTTCCTTTAATATTTGAAGGATGTTGGAAAACTACATTCATTCATTTCTAGCACTAGATTTTACCAGTTTAAAAATCTGCAGAAAAGGCCAAATAGGCAAGGATTAAAGCAATAAATTTATGAGGAGACAAAGCTGCACTAACCCATCAGTTTTTATATTTTGTTATATCACCAAAACTTTTCTCAGGACTTTCTTCTGAATAGTTTCATAATTCCAAGTTCATAGCCAGTAAATGTAAGTGATCTCCGTGTTCTGCTTTCCTCCCAGATAATGAACCAAACCATCATGGACGCCTGTTTATTTTACTAGAAGACAGAGCTCATGAAAATCCAATGGCATCAATCCTTCTTTTATTATTCTTTCAAACTTCCCAAATCAAATAACCTTCTTGAGCTTGGCTAGAGCCTTCTGAATAGAAATTCCACTGGGGAATGAAGTTTTAGATTAACTGCACAATACATTCAAAAATCAATAGATAAACCCTCTGCTTGGCAGCACTACCTGATACCATGAGACTGAACTAGGGCTCAGAAACTAGAATAAACTGCTCAGAAAGAACTTTCCTGATTTGCCAATTTTTGTGTTGGCATTGAAACTAGCAACATCAACTTCACCTCTGTATCACACTCTAGGAATTACGGTCAGAAAAATGTTCTGATTCAGTAATACTAATTGTAAAAATACATCCTTCTTTGTATTAAAACCAGGAGGTTTTGGCTAGTGGCACTCATTTATTTATTTATTTTTAAACCAGAGAGATAAAGCTGAAGAGCAATAAGGCAACTCAATGACAACCACATGTATGGGCTGCCTCTCCTTCTGATATAATGGAAGCCCTCTCCTTCAGATATAATGAAAGTGAGGAAACAATGAGATTAGACACGAGTGAGAAGAGATGGAATGAAACTTCTTAACTTATTGTGAAAAATCTTTAAAGCACAGTCGTAGCTTCACTGGAACACCTGGTTTAGACGGGATCGTTCTTCCTGCTGGAAGCATGAAGACGGCTTTTACTCTTTGATCTATCTGACCTCTTCTCCTCCCATTAACAGCGTTGCTTTCTCCATTCACCAGATTCCTTTTTGGATGGATCATGAGCATAGGAGGGGAGAAAGTAAATCAGAACATCAACTGCACATGTCCAAGGAAAGCCAGACTGATTTTGCTATGAGCTGCAATACTGAAGCCCAACTGGAGAGCACAAGCAGAGCCGGCTATGCATTTTTAATACACAAAGTAAGTAGTTGTCAGTGAACAGAAAACATGCTTTTGCCTTTACCCATGTGCCTATTACAGTAGTCACAGACATCCCATTTCTCAGCTTTGTAGGATGTGAGCAAGACAAAGCTCACCACAAAGTGCATCCCACTGCTTCACCCCTTGGCTCAATTCCAAACCCACTCACAGACTAGACAAGAAATGTCCATATACTAAAACACACAAGGAAATGGATTTCCCAGCATTTTGGTAAGTCAGTCACACAACTCTCATGGCCCAAGCCCCAGAACTCAGATAGGATGCCTGCCTGTTGCTACTGTTACGTTATATTCATTAAAAACTTACATTCATTATTTGTTATCCTGCAATTTCATAAGGCAAATCTAAAGAAACGTTGCCATGACAAACACACACAGTGGAGTTTTCAAACTACCCTGATCCCCATGATAACCCTTCCTTCAATTAACAGAACCCCATTTTATTACGACTAAACTAGACAATCAAAATATTTTCAGTACTGCTGGCATTAGTTTATAAAGAGAGAGACTGCCAAATCTAAAAATCCTTTATAGCACAGCAGAAGAGCTTCATGCACAGCCAGACCTCTTAGATGCCATGGGCTACGATACCATGTTATAAGGCTGTAAAACTATGGCCTGTGGCTCAGGTCCAGCCTGCAAAGTAATTTAATCTAGCGCACAAAGAAATCAGGAAAATGGCCTTTGCTGTGCTGAATCAGCAGTGCTGGAAGCCATGCCACCCTCTGACAGCTAGTAAGAGAGCACTCTGTCTGCAGTGCCAACTCCATGTAGAGCAACTATTGGGCAAAAGAAAAGACCAGCAGGAATATTACGTGCCAGATTTTCAGTAGATGTAAGTCAGAATAGTCCCGATGACTTCAGGAGTTGCACTGATTTACATCATTTCAGGATTATAAGGATTTACATCCACTGGAAGTTTCACTTCTCTTTTTATTGTCTGTTAATTAAAAGGCTGGTGTAGACTTGGCAACAGCATGAGTCTTCAACAGAGTGAGATTGGGGAAGGATCTTGAAAAAGTTTTGTAAGGCTCAGGGAAAGGCAACAAGCCAGTTTTAGTTTAAAAAGATATGGTGGCTAAATTAAAATTCACAAGATGTATATAAATGCTCATCTATACATGAGTAATATACATAAGCATATAATTTCACTCAACACTGGAGCTCCATAAATATAACAATGGCAAAGAACAGCAATAAATGAAAACTTTGTTCATTCAATCTGGTTATATATCATGAAAAACTATCAGCACAGATGTTGTTCCTATTTAGGAGTCATGACTAGGGCCAAAACAAACGCCATGTATTACTTAACTTTATTTTTTTTTTTCTCCTAACTGTAAGTGCCAAAAAAAAGGACTGCCACTGGGATTAGGAAAAACCACACATCTGGAAAAAACAGGGGGCACTGCTCAACAGGAAGGAAACCAACTGGGGCAAAGTGTGGGTTGCTCTGATTTCCAAAAAACCTCATAACTACTACATCATGTCATGGTGATTTCTGAAGAGTTTCTGTTGCTTATCTGCTCTCCTCTCAAAAGAAGAGACTTTGACCAACACACAGTATGCACATCTCTCTTTTGTTTCCCATAGGTGACCATGATGGCTAACAAATGGTTTGGGTCGGAATGGACCTTAAGATCATTCGGTTCCAATCCCATGCCATGGGCAGGGATGCCTCACACTAGACCATTGTTGCCCAAGGCTATGTCCAACCTGGCTTTGAACATTGTCAGGGATGGAGAATTTACCAGTTCTTAGGGCAATCTGTACCAGTGCCTCACCACCCTCATAGTAAAGAACTTCTTTCTTAAAGAAGAAGGAAACTGAAAATTATTCTAGTGCTTGAGATCCTTAAATGGGCAACAGATTTATGCTTTTAAGACTGAAACTAAGCAGAACATGGCATGGCCATGTAAAAAACTACAGAGAGTTTCTATTCATGCTGTTCCTGCGACGGAGTAACCCCTTCCCAAGCCAGCTGAGCCTTCAGAAACACTTAGAATAAGCCTTATAAATAAGACACTGGCTACTAGTGCAATATGGCTAATGTGTTTCACAAGAACTTAAAAATAAACTGTTTCACAAGCTACCTAAAAAAAGAAAAGCTTAAGGCCAAAAGACTCCATACCCAAGAAGTAGCATCACTCCATCATATTCTTTTCAGTAATCACCTCCAAACAGGTCAGTATTAAATCTCCTGCTTCCAGCGAGTCCAATTTAAGTGTTCTTCAAAGGCTTCTGCAATTTTAGGAGTATTAAATTTTATACCTCCTAAGCTATTTATTAGCTGGGAAAGTACTTAATTGGCATTCACCAGGTATTATCCTCTTCTGAGCATATGTTACTGATTTTGGTATATAACCTTGAGCTTTCTGCCTATTTTTTTTTCCCTTTCTTCTTTTTCAGGACAGCTCTCCTAAGACCAGTAGGCTTCCCAGTGTGCAATTCCCTACAAGTATTTCCAAATGGAGGGGAGGACACATATTGCAATGACAGACTGTTCACAAGGGACCCCAATACAGATGAAAGGTTGAAAAATCACTTCTATATTAATAAGCTGTTGCAGAAATGTTGTCTCCTCCTTAGGTCTCCATATCACACACCACTTCTGGAGTTGTTCAAGCCCATCAGTTTTGTGGAGTACCTGACCCTAGAGGCACTCAGCATTTAACATCTCTTCTTCCCACCCACGCCTATGTCAATTATCGGGATCTTTTCTAGAAGGAATCCCACTCCACAGACATTAAACTCTCCATCTTACAGTGGCATTGCCAAAGGACACTACTGCTGCATTAACCGAACTTTGCTTCATCATCACATTTTCTCAGGCAATGAAACTTGCTACATTATTATAAAAGTAAAACCAGCTGTGCCACTATTGGTAAGTTGTGCTGCTATTTAACAGGATATAGCAAACATTATCTATCAATTCACAGAAGAAAGGGAAAATGAAACTTTGTTTTATTGAAAATACTAGGAAAATTCATTCCAGTAAAATGCATCATCTGCTCTGAGCTTCACCACAACTCCACAGTTAACTCATCACTCTCAGAAATTCCTGCAAAGATTCATGCAACAGGTATTCAGTGGTCAACATGGGATTAAACCCCTATTTTATGTCTAATACAAGGTATCTCCCAGTATTTCTTAACTGAACACCGTGCCACACAACCCTTCTACATGGGTTTCACAAAATCATAGCACTGTTTAGGTTAGAAAAGACCTTTAAGATGACCAAGTGCAACCATTAACCCATCACTGCCAAGTCCACCACTGTCCCCAAGCACCACATCTACATGTCTTTTAAACGCCTCAGAGATGGGGGGTCCACCATTTCCCAGGGCAGCATGTTGCAGTGCTGGACAACACTTTTGGTGAGGAAATTATTCCTAATATCCAATCTAAACCTCCCCTAGTTTTCTTCTGGTCAGGAGCTATCAGAACCATCCAGTACATTTAGAGTAGCTTGCCATAATGGGCTGTAACAACCAGCCAACAGGCTATAACAGGCTGTAACAACCAGTCAACAGGCGATAATAGGCTATAACAACCAGTCAACAGGCTACAACAACCAGCCAACAGGCTACAACCAGCCTACAACAACCAGCCAACAGGCTACAACCAGGCTACAACAACCAGCCAACAGGCCATAACCAGGCTACAACAACCAGCCAACAGGCCATAACCAGGCTACAACAACCAGCCTTCCAACTTTCAGTTGCTCTTACATCCCAAACTCTAGGCAAAAAATAAAGAAAAAGGTCAAAAAATGTCTTTCAGTAAACTTTGCATGGGAACAACCAATCTACTATTCAGCTACTTGAGCAAGCATCAAGAATTTAGTGACCTAGAGACCACTGATCTTCTCCTGATGAGGGTCTCTTCTTGTAGTCTGAACTCAGCATAGGGAAATCTTTGTTTGCAATCCAAATATTTTTGATAGCTACCACCATTGAAGATTTCATCATACCAAATCTTACCATGACCTATAGGTTCTCCTTTGTCTAAGCAACCGGATACACATTTTTCTTCATCCTCAACCAGTCCCTTCTCTCCCCAAACAACATGAAAAGCTCTTTTTTTTTTTTCTTTTTTTAAATGCTATTTACCCACATTTCTTTATCCTCCTCAGATGATCAAAGGCAAAAGAGGGCACTGAGTCAACTGAAAGGCATTCAAAAGCTCATGAAAAGATAAATAAATGAAATATAATTCATCCAAATAATTCAGCCACAAAATAAAAACATTTAAAGTTTCTGGAGATGGGCAAAACAGTTGCCTTTCATGTGTAATTGTGTAAATCTTCTGTTCTCAGAGGAGCTAAGCGACCAGCCAGCAATAATTAGGCTTCTGAAAGACACGTAGCAAGGAATACAGGTCCTGAAAGGATGACTTTTTCCTATTTTCCGGGGAAACACTTTCACTGAGGGTGAAATACTGGAATTCCACTAGACTTGCTCTCCTCCACTACCTGAACTGAGATGCTCCAGAACCAGGTCTTATCAGCAGAGGGAGTCTCTTCCTCTAACACTGAGACCAGCTTGGATCTGTCTTCAGTTACCAAAAACACTCCAGCATGATGAGGAAAACTGAACAGAGATACTAAAGAGTAAAATATTTAAGTGTAATATTTAGGCCTTCTAAAAAGCTCTATGAATAACACAGATATGATGAAAACAGGCAGTGTAAGACCTAAGTGTATTGCATAGAGCAAACAACTTGCTCGCAACACATTACAAGATTATACAGATCACAGGATGAGAAATGGGATACAGCAAAGGTCAAAATCCCCAACAATGAGTACAGTGAAAACAGACTACACCAAAGAGTCCGCACTTCACATACAGGTACAACTCCTATATGCTACTTAGCTTTAAATTAATCCTGTTCTTTCAGCTCATGTTGGGATTAGTAACAGCTCCTTCAATAAAAACACCTTTTACTGAGCAGACCTCACTCGAGTCCTGGGGGAGGCCAGGCTGAAAAGCATGTCCTGTAGCCCAGAAACAGACCTCTGATGCTGGCCAGCAGATGAGTTGGGGCATTTAAAACCCCCTCCAGCTCCAGTGTGTCCAACGCTGGTGAGAGAACTAAAGCAGTCCTCCCACTCCAACAGCAGCAGCATGAACCTATCTTAAGGTTTTAATCTGGAATGTTTCTAGATGGTGAAAATTTAAGGATCCCAATGTATGTAACTCTCGTAAAAGCCAGGAAAGCTACTGACAACTGGAGACGCCTGGATTTGTGTTCCTACAGATCCCAGATCCACAGCATCAAGATACAAAAGGCTCAGATTATAAAACACTATTTAAATTTTAGTTACTTCAATAACTTCACCCAGAGAATAAGTTTTAATGGTTCATGATCAAAACAGAAGGCTCTATCACAGGGGCCCTGTGACAGTCTGTTCTGAACTGGTTTTGTTCAATGCTCTTACTAACAGAACAGATACAGGAATGTAGCATATGCTTGTTACATCTGCAAATGATACAAAAGGAGGATGCAACTGAAACTCTGCTGGAAGTCAAGATTTGAATTCAAAACTATCTTAGCAAGGCAGATCAGGCTGACAAAATATTACATATTTTATATATGTATATTGAATTTTATATATATATAAAAAAATTAAGGATATATATATAAATATATATAAAATTCATTTTATATTCGTTTAAATATATATAAAATTCAATAGAAGAGGAACAAGGTAACCCGATTTAGCAGGATTAATCAACTCCACAAATGGAAAATGACTCGGTAGGTAGCAGTTCCTCAAAAAAACGATGTGGGAGGTTATACTGGATCCCAAGCTGAACATGAGTCAATAGTGTCATACTGTTAAGAAAGGGAAAAAAAAGCAGTCATCACATTCGATAAATCAACTAGAGTATTGCCTGCAAAACAGGCAAAGTAATCCTTGTCTGTTCAGCCCTGCGAGACTTGGCTGGTATAGTCACATCAACTCGGGGCATCAAGCTAGTAGCAAACAGCTCAGAGAAGGGAGCCCAGGCGCAACGCATGAAAGGGAACAGATGAGCGGTTCAGCCTACAGACACTGAAAAAAATAAAGAAAAGGCAGCAACTGTTCTCTGTGTCTATGACAAATAACACAAATAGCAACAGGTTTAAATTACATCAGGAGTGCTACAGCTTAAACATGAAGGAAGGAAAGAGAAACAACATTGTAGCTTTGGTTCCTATGACTTGATCTTCAGGACCACACTGGGAAAAAAACCTAATACAAAGGAGCTGCTCATGCCTTCAGGAGGTATCCTCAAATTCCTCCAGTCCCATTTTAATGTGAGTTCACAAAACACCAGTAAATAGATTGTAAGGAGATGGCCCAGGTAATGCCACAAACAGCTCTCAGTAAAATCAGCAAGACTTCAAATCAGAGACTTAAAACCAGAAGAATCTATGGCCAGAAGCACCTACGGAGCAGATTGATCAAACACTCAGGGTTGATATAGAGTTACCTATTAATCACCACTGACTGTATCAGGAGCAAACAGGTTATTAAATTTTATGCTGTAAACTAATCCCAATTTGCAGTTTTTCAAGTGCAACCATTTCTTTTCTAACATCGTCACAAGCTCATTTCTTGATGCTTTTATTTCATATGCCAATAAACCCAATATGCTTTTCCTGATACACGGTGAAGTAACAAACATTTGTTTCATTGACCTGCCTTTGACGGTCCTTTAGACATGAACTGACAGAGCTACCTCATACATAGCTTTGTGCAGAACAATTTCTGAAACATTGAGTATTTATCTTTGGCTAATTGCTGTGTTCATAATTATTTTAAAGACAGTTCTGTTTAATAAGGATTGGAATTACACTAGACAAGCTCCATGTAATGAAATTTTAGACTGAAAGTAATTTTTGTGACTAACCTATGAACTGCTACAAAACTGTGATTTATAATAGGCATGGTAATAGCCTTAATGATTGCAGTGCTTCTGGGTATCAAGGAAATGCACAGACTGGCTCATTTCAAAGCAGAAAGGCCATTTATTTTTTTCTTTTCTCCTTCATGGGTGGCCCATACATATCTTCGAGGCCCTTGGAGGAGCTTCCAACATCCCCACTGTGTGTTCCACATAGTGGCTGCTATTACCATGCTAATGTTAATAGGTTGTAGTTTATGTGACCCCTCCAAGCAGAAGCTATTGCACAGCATAACTAGCCGAGTGCTGAATTACTGCCACTGGCTCTCTATTACAAAATGCTGGCAAGTGCTAAGGAACAGTGGCAAGAAAGTAGCGAGGGCAAAGCAAAAAATAATTACAATTTCGTACTGGAAGGGAGCAGAAGGCAGGAATCTGAACAGGCTGGCAGAGAGGGATGCTGAAGCCTGGGGTCATGAGGCATGGGGCAGCAAGAGCAGCTGAACACCGCTGCTTCCAATGACAGAGCAGCCCATATGCCAGAACATTTGCACTTCTCTCCCTCTGTGCAACTGCAATTCAAAATTAATAAATAAATTAGGAACAATGAATACAAGCAAGAAAAAAAATCATGAAGCCTTTGGCAAAAAAAATTAATAAATAAAATCTTGTTCAACTCAACTCTTTTTTTTTTTTTGTAGTGCAGAAAACTCTCCAGGGGAAGATTCTGCTGAATGAAGCAAAGTAGCCAGTTCTAATGACAAATATTTTGGGAAAACAGAAAGTCCATATGTTCTCCTTTTATTCTACTAAAAATAAAGAGGAAACCAAAAGCTTTTTGAATCTAAAATGTAACACTTCTTTATGCCAGGAGACAAACTATGCCTAAGTTAAGTCTGGACATTAATGGAAGCAAACAGCAGAATGCTGGTCCCTGGTGTTTCAATTATTCTCTCATCGGAGGTTATGCTTCCAAGAAGTTAAAGAAATACAATTTCCCTGTAAGGATCATTATTTCTGGGGGTTTTTGCAGGCTGTTGCAATGTTTTTATTTAAAGCGATTTGATCTGTATTTCCAGAAAAGCTCAGTTCATCCCTCTGCTTTTTCATAAATTCACCTGTAAAGCTTTTCACAGGATCAAAGCGCAGCAGGGGCTGGACAGTGCCTCTGCAGATCATCTCATCCAAGTCCCTGCTCAGCACAGGGTCAGCCAGAGCACTCTCAGGACTGTGCCCAGTTGGGTTCTGAGCATCTTCAAGGATGGAAAATCCACAACATCTCTGGGCAACCTCCTTCAGTGCCTGACAACCTTCACACTGAACATTTTTTCTCACATTTAAGTGCAATGTCCTGCATTTCAGTTTGTGCCCATTTCATTTTTCCCTTTCTCTGCGAATCACTGAAGAGTTTGGCTCTTGTCAAACCATTCAAAACTGGAGTTTCCCAAAGCAAATACTGGTCTTTATTTTTCAAACACCACTCTCTGGTCTTAGTTCTTGATATTTCCATTTGCTTAAAAATAAAACAAAGTTTTATACAGGAATGGCACTAACTCTGAATATACCAGTGACCTCAAATCAAACAGAAGTCACTTCTTTCCCTATGTTACTCAAATTTGTTCTATTATACAAAAAAAAAAAAAAATATTAAGAAGCAGATTTCCAATGAAATCCTACCCTCTGTAGCTTTAATCTCTTCTTGCCCTTCAAATAAAATTTAAGTATTATATATATTACTAAAATATGATAAGCTATGCGCATGGTGAACTAAGTATTCACCAGCTTCAGCTTGCAATGAAATAAGTGACCTCTAGAAAAGCCTCATGCTCATTTCCAGGGTAGAAACTAAGGCAGAAGAAGGCTTGCACCTACGTATCAATAAAATCAGACAATGAGAACTGGCATTAGGTCAGTGAAAATAGAGCAAGAAAATATTTCACTACTAGAATAAATAAGTTCAATTGCCACATGAAAAAAAAACCATAATGTCCAGAATGCTTTCAGCATCTGCTCTGCGAGATCAGGGCTTAGGAGCTCTGTCACAACAGTCACTTTCTGAACAAACAAGTGACTGTAAAATCGACATTCGGTAACCTTACAGACCTAAAATTGGTATGGAATTCAAAATAACAGGTATTTCACAATAACCAACAAATTGCTACCACTCCTTACATGGCTTATTTCCTAAAAGCCTACCCATAAAGAAATGAATAAATTAGAAATTGTTGCTTCGTTTTCTTCCTTAATACCTATTTATTTCGAGTGCCTAATTTGATGCAGCACAATTCTTTCACAAATCCCTGAAAAAAAAAAAAAAAGAGAAACTTCAAGACTGTTGTTGGAGAAGATTTATTCAGATAAAAATCAGTTAGCTCCCAGAATGCAGAAAAGAGTAATTTTACTGGGGTTTGAGGAATTTGATTCAAAGCTCTGATCTAGAAAGCAACATACACAATTATTAAACAGTGTAAGGGGATTAACTCTACAGAGTGTCATTGACTACTCCAGTCTCATTAACTGCAGTTTTATTTAGATAAAAATGTCATCTTAAACATCATTTTTGTGTCAGAAGTTAGATCTGAAGAATAACATTAAAAATAAATCAGTATCAGCAGTTCCACAATCTGCAAGAGCTCTTTCGGGGGTCTCCCCTGGAACTCTCGACTGAAATTAGGGTTTTGATTTACAGTGTGCCCATCAAGAGAAACTGCTTTTAAAAGAAGTTGTGCTGTGGAACACGAGATGCGCTTTCTGAGAGGCAACTTCACTGGAGCATGTACACACTTAACATAGAAAGCTGACATCTGCCTGACTCTGTTTCCTCCAAGAAAGGAATGAAGAAAGGTTAGGAAAAGAGTTCTGGGTTCCCAGTGGACTTTTGCCTACTTTCAGATTTTATTAGGGAACTGTGAAGCTAATTATGTGTACGATAACTTCACTTACTGCTTTTCATGCAGAATCACAGACCAGAAAATAACGAAAGCATAAATGGAAAAGTCGCTCTGCTTTTAAACTTGGAGCAGCTCAGAGAAGGCACTGGATATTTCAGCACACTGCAGCAGAGCTTCTGTACTGCTATGAGGACCATGCAACCCTCAAGAGGTGCTCAAAAGCTCCACCAAACACCAGAACAAATCCCAACATCCCTTGCTGTCTGCTTCTAGAAAAACATCTGTATAACACCCCAAAGGGCACTCAGAAGGTAGAGGCATGACCAGCTGCACAGACAGCACTACAGACACCCTGCACTGCCTACAGCCACAGGCTGGATACCACCAGGATGGAGCATCCCTCTGAGCATGCTTTAGAGGCAGACCTTGACCTGCACCAAGTGCTGAACAAAGTTAACAGCAGCTGGGTACCTATGTGTTTTTTGAACTCTAGATCCAGGAGAAGCAGGAAGCTAGATGTAGAAACAGGCAGAGCATCCCCATTAACCACTCACATACTGGGGCCACTCAACACCGCAGATACACACTCGCTTGCTAGGTTTGCCACCACAAGGACATGCCACTTCCCCCTGGGCACTTTGCAAAGCTGCTGGCATTCCTCCTGAAGGCTTTGTCTCATGCTTTCAGAGGCCAGTTTTCATGGATGCAATAGTATTTCGAGGCTGTATGATTATTTTCTTTTCAAGCAGAGGCTGGTGGTACATTTCACTCAAACACTTCACATTTAGTTTCCTAGATCATCTTAACCACAAGAATGCAGCACATCTACCTGCAAAAGCAGGTAGAGTATAACCCTACATTTACTGCTACATGAGTTACTAGCAATCAGACTCAAACCTAGTTCACCAGAGCTTGGTCATTCTCTCCCCTCACCCTTTTGGTGTTTTTATTTATTGTTTGCTTCTACACCATCCCACACAGAACTGGGAATCTGAGGGGGGGTGGGGGGTATCTATATGTTCTATACTTTCCAAACAGTATTTGCAGCCCTCCCATTGGAGATGATGAGGGCTGAAAAAGATGAAGGCTTTGAAACCTCAGTGGGAAGAATGAAAAGCTCTGACCATGAAGAACATCCTACCTTTAAAAAATTTGTAAGAGATGACCTCCATACTGAATTCTTCTGAATGAAACCCCAGATATTTACATGAAGTTTTTATTATTTTTTAAAAAAACCAAAATCAAAGCTAGTAAAAATTTTACTATGGAAGCAACTACATTTTTATACATTTGCATGAAGCTTGCCTACCTCTGGTTTCATACACTTACTTAAAGAAGATCACACTGGCACCGTTTATTCATCTTCCCATATGAAAATAAACGCTGCTTCCACGCGCTTCTACCCAAACGTAACTGCCCACACAAGTGAAGTTCTCCAACTACATATATGCACTATTTAGGACGGGCAGCAGAAACATGAATCACTGCAGATGAAGAGATGCACATTAAAACAAAGAAGGGGCTCTACATCTCAATTGCTTATGTTGTCTACTGATCACAGGGATAGCTTCAAGTTGTTTTGTGTAGCTGTATTTTTGAGAGGTGACCTGCTACAACTGTGATGGTATGATGCTGGAAAAAGGATGTGTTTTAACAAAGTGATGTCATTCCACCCACTATCGGTTGCCACGGTCGCACAGCACAGCAATAAAACTGGAAATTCTAATTTCGAAAAATGTTTTGTTTTTTGTTTTTGTTTTTTTTTTGTTTTTTTTTTTTGTTTTTTTTTTTTTTTAATTCCAATCCTCAAAAACCTCACCAAAAAATGAAAAGGGCATAAACCCAGTATCAAGAGCACCAGTTCCCCTCGTATCATATTACATACCACATTCAGCATCCTACTCATTTATCTCCTTCCCAGGGAGGCCAATAGTCATCATCATTCCCATACACCTGAGTTAATACTTGGGGATCAGATTCCCTGAGGCACTGCTGAACTGCCTTCAGTGCAGTACTGCATGTCATTGCTCCCCATCCCTTAGGACCAATGTTAAGTTAACATTAATGATCAGCAAAGAGAAAGACACCCGTGCCATAACTGTCCTCCAACATACTGCAGGCTTTGAGGTTTTT
This sequence comes from Psilopsiagon aymara, assembly GCA_024733675.1. Classification (NCBI taxonomy): domain Eukaryota; kingdom Metazoa; phylum Chordata; class Aves; order Psittaciformes; family Psittacidae; genus Psilopsiagon; species Psilopsiagon aymara. The sequence goes on along the minus strand of JANRGW010040342.1, from coordinate 28,121 downwards.
CCTCAGGCTGAAGAAAACAGTTAACGATCCCATTTTAACCATCAGCACGCATCAGTGATGAAGACTAAGTTTATTATCCTGCAAACAAAAACAAAGACCAAATTCTAAAGTGGGCACTGGCTCCACAAATCAACTCAGTTAATACCCCATTAGAAGGCTGCGGCGGCAGCAATGGGCAATATGTGGTATTTGTGGCACTACTGGAGGAAACTATTTTAAGTCTAATTAACATGAAATTTTTAGAATGCAGATGCTTTTCATTTATACACAAAACAAAATGCCGTGACATTTCTCCCATCCATTTATCATAAACAAGTTAATTACTGTGTAACAAATAGCTCCTGGTAGAATCTGTATGTTTTGAGGATGTTAGAGAGCTGACTCAGGCAAATAAGATGAACCACAAAGTAGTAGTTAATAGCTTATGGCATACTTATAATAAAACAATGACTCTGTAAAAGCTTTTGTTGTCAAATTAAAGCTAAGCTATTTCCATTGGAATGAGTCAATTATAAGCAGTCATTATCTGTTTAACTTGATTCAAACCTAGAATACTACAAGCACTTTCATTTTGATACATTCATAACATTGGATATGTTTGAGAGGTGGATACAATACTTAAAAGGGAAATGCTAGGTTTATTGCCACACAGCTTATCCCTGAACCATGTAACATCTAAACTTCCCAATGCTGGCTGACGATCACCACTATGCCGAGGTTCATGTACCACCTGATTTCTGATGAACAAACCTTTAAGCAGTCGTTGCTGAGGACCAAGTGAGAACTACACAGCATAAAGACTTTATCTTTGATCACTGGAACACTCTGAGAGCCATCTGAACTACACACACACACACTTTATCCAGCCCCAGTTCCATGAAAGCATCGACAGGTGAATTCCTACCTACTTTTTCTCAGGCAAACAGTCCCATTTGGCCTGAAAATGAATTACTGAATGCTGATGAGTAAGATGGTGGTAGCTGGCAGCAGAGCTTTGCGTGGTAAGATGGTGTGAAACGGTACATATGTCAATCTATCAAATATGATACACTAAGCAATCTGAACCCATTTTTGGTCTGAACTATTGTACAATACTTCACCCAGATGGAAGAAAGAGATAAACATTTTATGCTTCAGACACATCAAGTGTGAGGAAGTAAAATTAAACCTCAACTGGAAAACTACCAATTTTACATGCTAGAGTATATATAAAGAACACAAGCATGAAGAAGAATTTCTCCTACATCACTGTACAAATTAATTACATTATCTTTTTTCCTATGATAAACCACAGCATGTATTTAACTGCAGATTAAAAGGTGTTTATTTATTATCAAACACAGCATTTGCATTTTTTTCTTTCCCTTTCTCCAGTTGACAAAATGCTTACAAATGGCATAACTCATGACAGCATTATCAGGACATGAATCTTACAAGTGGCGCATGCATACACAATATCCTGAGGGCCAGTTCAGCCCTAAATCAGAGGCAGGTTTGGCATGACTAATGTAAAACTACAGCTGGCCCCTGAAGCATAAAATTAAATAGAAATATATTTTCATTCAAATCAACTTGACAGCCTATCTAAATATAATTTCATATTTAAAAAATTATCAGTTAAAACTGAAGTGAAATGACAGCCACTGTGCTGTCTTCAAAGTCACTGCCAGCTAACTCCTCTGAACAGACCTTCTGCTCCATCCCTATTGTCCACCTACATACACATGCAGCACAGTTTGTCAAGCACTAGACTGCAAAAAATACTCCTCTGAGCAAATACATTAATGACAAGACTTCCTACAGTATTTGGAGGACAATGTTTATCAAACAGTTTTCAGAAGCTGAAAAGCATGAAATTCACTATGAAATTTACTGTTTACAGGCTGACCTATACAGTTTTACAGCGTATAGGTTTGGGAAAAACTGATACTAAATAAGCAAACAACTGGTACTCGGTTCTCTTCTAATGTTGCTATATTCTTGAGCTTGTCTATTTAAGAGCCCTGTTTGGTTATCTTTAAATAGAAACTCCCCAACATTTACTAATTGATGCCAGGCCAGTCAAGAGAATTCCTGAACAGCAAAACTAAGACAACTGGGCTCAGAAACAAAACTGACTGCCAACTCATGTAGAGAAAAAACGTCCAGTCCTGGATTCTGTTGAAGCCAGAAAGAACACTGTCAACTCTTTCTCTCTTTCAAGAAAAATCAAAGTAACTGAGCAGGTGTTTGCTCTGGAAGACAGAAAACCCAGCTTTCTGGCAGAGACATATGCACGCAAGTAAATGTACTTGGAAGAAAGTAGCAAAGGTTTATAAACCCTTGAGTAGAGCATCAAGTCCTGATGTGCTCCCCAACTTCAACATACTAAGTGAACTGCTGTAGCATCCAAGAATGGTTAGTGATTTAACTCAAGGGGGGGGTGCCTTGGGTGGCGGAAGGATTTTAATCTTCACAAATTGCCTTTGAGTAAAACAAAGATTTTCTGTATGATGCAAATATAAAGTTTCATTATTTTCAACTTGAAAGGGAGAGACATCAATACACAGGATAATCTACTGTTATCTGGATTATGAAGATGTCATAGAGTTTACAATCACTGAAGTGGTTATAATCCCACAATTACTATAAAGCTAATTGGTAGTTTCTTTTTGCCTGTGTTTTCATGTTGCCAGTGGGGCAGTAATGAAAATGAATGCCACATTTGTGAACAGAATGTCTGTAGGCTTGTTTACCACATCTCCAACAACAACGTCTGCTTTATCATGCATTTCAAAGCAGAGATAATTTAAGGATCTTTGAATTTCATGCATAAAATACTTTCTAAAATATCAAATGTAGAGTTCCTTCAGACAGGGTGGGAGTGGGAGACTTAGAAGTGAAATGATGACCTCATATACTATAGGCAAACAATCTACCTGAAGCAGACAGCACACAGAGTTTGAATGATCCATCTGTATTCAAAACCGCACTCAGGTAAACCACTTAGTGTTTCATCCTCCTACAAACATAATTCTGCAGACAATTTCACCATCAAAACTAGCATCTTTAAACCTCCTTTCACCTCCTGAAAATACAGTTATTGCAGAACCTATTAAGCTTTTTATTCCACTTACCTTTGAGTATCTTCTGCCCTTCCATGATGTTTTGGGAAACAAATGCTGCGTAGTCTTCTTCTGAAAAGCCAGGCTTGCATGTGGGTCTAACTGTAAGATCCCCATTGTGTGCCTGCAAAAACAAAATGAGGAAGATGCACGCTATGACTTCTGTCATTTGGGAAATTTTGCACCCGATGACTGGGTATTTAGGCACAGGCAAATCTGAATAGTAAAGTAGTGTACAAGTAGAAATTGCTTGTGCTGAAGTGCCTATCTCTTGGAACGTATCCATACTGTAACTGCAAAAATAAAATGGGCCAGCACATAGTTGCCTGACTACAAGAGAGCATTGTTTGTAGGAAGGCTGGAATACTGGGCACTGTCAGAAGAGGGGAGGAAACAAAGAGCAGCAATTCATCAAGGCTAGTACTCATACTGGAGCCACGCAAAGGCCTGGTGTTGCAACATCCAAGTCACTGAGTTTTGCTACGAAGAATCTGGGCAAGCCCCAGGACTGAAGGAAGAATAAAATCCCAGGTCCCAGTGGCCTCAGGAATTTATGACCACCTAAAGCCCCCTTCCTTCCCTTTTGCCAGCTGCTGCCTCTGCGACCCCCCAGGCTCTGCGCCTGCCCAGCACTGGGGAGGAGATGCCCAATGAAAAATACAACAACGTTACTGAGCAGTGCAGCCACACACACAACCTGCCAGCATCCAGGGGGAAGCACCCAGCTAAACACTCTGCTGTAACTTTGGACTGCGTAGCAGAGAACCGGCTCCTGCCATGCAGGCAGATTAGTCCAGTCATGGCACTCCAGGCTCCTTGGGATGAGGTACACATCCCCCTACAAGGAAGGGTGCAGACCCCAACTCACTGAAGGCACATAAGGCAGTGATTTATGCCTAAGTGCCAGGTGCCTTACGCACAAAGAAGTGCCAGTGGCAAGGGATTTCTAACGCTCCCGGGCTGCCGGCAAGGCTAAGCCAGGGCATCGCTCAGAGACGCAGGCTGCACCTCCGAATCCTTCAGTCCCCGCAGCCGAAGCCAGGGGAACGCGAGAGTCACTTCCCCAAGAAAGTGTAACTCCAGCCGTGCTCCTGCCTCCCTGGGGGGACGAGCACTGCTCCCCCGGGATCCTCGAAACACTCCTGGACACAGACGATGCTGCATTACGGAGAGAGGGAGAAGGGAAGAGGAGCGGAGGGTCCTTTCTGAAGAGCTTAGTAAGCAGAAAGCAAGCCAACGTACTCTGCTAAAAATCACGCTCGGGAGACGGATGCCAGCTACTGCATGGGAAGCGCAGGGAAGCGGCGGTTCTGTGGACTCCAACCGCCGCTGGCAAGATGTTGCCATTGAGAAATATTTCAAAAGGTCTGACTGAAGATAATAAGCTCTGGATCTGAAATCGCCCAGTTACTGAAACGGTGCTCGCTAGCTGAGCGCGCACCGGGTCTGTTTCTGTCCAGCCGCCAGCCTCCCGAGGGCTTGCACTCGGGACACCACGGATTCAACTTGGCACAGGGGGATTCAGGGACGAAAACAAGCGCCTCTTCTTCCTGCGGCCGGCCCAGCATCGAACACAGCAGCCGCCCCCCTAGCCCAGTACCGCTGCACACACGCATTCCGGCATCTGCTGATGTTCCGCGGACAGCCCTTAATTTGTGAGGGGGACACCTTGAAAAGCACAAACTTTTCAGGCCGTTGGCCACCAGCTCGGATCAGGCTCACTCGGTGTTTACGGGCTCGTAAAAAACAAAAGTTACAGGTGCGGCGGCAGCGGAGGGGCGGCTGGCAGAGACCGGGCAGCGCCGCGCGGCCGCGCTGGGGGCGCGGAGGCTCCACGGGCGCGGCGGCACAGGGACGCACCTCCACCGCGAAGTTCACCTGGAGCCGCGCACCGCGGAGGGCAAGTTTTACCGGAGCGGCGGAGGTAGCAGATGCAACGCGACAGACCAGGCGCTAAACACCAGTAATTAGAAGCGCAAAGAGGATAAAACACGGGAGAAGAGGCGAAGGCGGAGGGAAGCTGCGGGGGCACCGCTCCCGCTCACCCACTCTCACGCTCCCGCACCCCAGCCGCAGAGACCCCGAAGTTGCCGCGGGTGCAAGCGGAGGGCGCGGAGCGGCAGCGGAAGCTCCGCGGAGCCCTTGAGCGCTGCTTCCCCCCCAATACCCCATCCCCGCGGTGCAGCCCCACTTACCGCTGCCACCGAGCCCCAAACGGGAA
>JANRGW010040342.1:0-22394 GCA_024733675.1 Psilopsiagon aymara | reverse complement strand
CACGTGAGGACGGGAACGGAATAGGCGCAGAGCAAAAGTACGTGTCCAAAGAGTGCGAACCGAAACATTCTGGGAAAGAAATCAGAATATCCGCGTGAGAGATGTGCCTGCTGAGGGAAAAGTAGTGTATCCTAGGAAAACTAATATATCCAGGGAAAGATGTACACATTAGTGAAAAATGTAACGTGTCCAGGTGGGAAACAAGTGTATGCAGTAAGGAAAAGCTGGCATGTCCACAGGATAGGCATCAATCGGGGATGATGGATGTGTCCAGTGAGAAGAGGATAGCCTGGGCTGTGAGGGGAAGGTGGCATGTGGGAGAAGCACATCTACAGGAAGAAAATAATGTGCTGGGGAGGAAAAAAAAAAATGTATTTTAGCAGAAAAAACAGAATACTTGGAGAGAGTTAAAAATGACACCAGGGGGAATCACAGCCCAATCACACTGGCCTGCAGAGGCCTTTGCTGGGTACCACCTTGTTGGGAGGGTGAGGCTTGGCAGGGCAGCCATGGGGTGCCTGAGAAAACATGATCCAGGGAAAACCTCTGGGATGCCGCAAGGACTTGGGGGTTGGCAGGGAAGAACTGTGCCCCAGGCTGTTCTGGGGGTTAACTCCACTCATGTGTTAGCTGAACCCTGGACAGAAAGAGTGGGTGGTAGAGCAGGGGCTGTCCTGAGAAGAGAATGATTTGGTTCAGTGTCAGTTTCGGGATCAGGAAGAAAAATGGGTAGTGCCTGAACTAGCTCCTCAGCTGTGTACATGAGCCAGTGTGTGCCTGGCCCTTCTTTATTTAGAGGAAAACACGCATGTCAGGCCTAGTCCATGTTCACATCAGTAGCAGATAAAGCTAATTGCACTAAACTAGAGGTCTTCTGGTGTGAAGACAAAGGCAGATCAAAACAGGGCTGAAAAGTGAAACTTCAAGTCAGCATCATTTTCACAGAGAACTGAAAATGAAAAGCAGTGGTTTTGAGTGCTAAGCATGGCTCCTGCTATTTTCCTACAGCGTGGCCCTGGCATCCAAACATGATTTTTTCCTTTCTGAATGCAGCTCAATGCCACAAATAGGAGTTCTCAGGCATATATATTTTGTGCATATAAATCCAACAGCAATTTGCATAAATAGATGCATTCTATCTGATGTACGTGCAAAATCAGACATTGAAGCTGAAAAATCTGGCCATTAAACTATTCTGTTATATTCACACATTTTCAAAGGAATGAGACACATAAATCCACTGAAGGCATCTTTTGCTATTGAGTAGATTTAATAGCATTGTGCTAACACCTAGAGATGTTAGCGAAGAACTGAAACCTCATTGTGTTAAGCTCTGTAGACACGAATAATGAAAAGATTGTTCCTACTCCACCAATTTACAGTCTTACTGGATTATGGGGTTTATTCTGTTTTTAAACAAGTATTTCTGAGTTTGTTACATAACGTTAAATAAATCTCATCATTGCACTGAATTTAGTGTTTACCCTTTTTGTGAAGCACTTTCACAAAGGCAGAAATAATCAAGTGACACCATTGTAGCAAAAAATAAATCCTTATATGTATATATAAAAACTAAATTTGTTCCTTTCATTTTTATCCCAAATTTCAAAGTTTGGAGTAAATTGTGCCAGGTTGAAGGGCAGCTGCAGTTGTTGCTATTTAAATGAAACTACAAGCACGCTGGAGACTTCTGGGGATATTTTGGATCTGTGAAATACAGCGTGGCTGTTTCCTTGTGAATACCTATGGCCAGTTCTTTTGACTCTTGCTGAACTACAGCTGTTGCTGTGCATGTGCTGGCTCTGTTTGACGACTTTGCTAATATGACAAGTTCTGCAAGTATTGTCAAAATAAGTCTGACACCATAACAGATTGTGAAGAAAAGGCAGAGCAATAGTGAAAAAAAAAATAGAATTCTTCAACATGTTTACAGTTGATTTCTAATCTGATGGGAAATTGATTTTTTTCCCAAATTAGTTTGCCGTCCCTCTTCTACGCTGTGGTATCTGTGAGTACGCTTCCCAGATACGTTTCTAATAACACCGGGTATTTTTCCAAACTGACGTGTTTCCAGAAGGACCTGAAGAGAACACAAATCCAACATTCACACAGTGGAAATCAGTGTTTTACATATGTGCTTGTTTTCACTCTACCATTTTCCTTCAACTCTTGACACTCTGATTAATTTTGGAAGGAATTAAAGTTTTGCTAACTGGTTAGCTACTATTTCAACTACTTCCTTGTTTGGAAGCACTCGACATGAAGTGCTTATAAAATGCCTTCCTTTGGATCCTGAAGAAAAATTAAAATATGCCATTTACATTTTTGTACCTATTGAATTTTTCACAGACTATTGCATTTAAGCATACTGGCCTGAGCTGCACCTGAACATATGTTATTTGTGAGGATTAGCTTCAGACTCTCACTTCGCCTTGAGTCTGCTGGGAGACTATGAATTGGTATTCCTGCATAAAAAGGAAATAGGAAGCTCTACTGTCTAACATGTGAATGCTGCAAGATGTGGATTTGGCTGGATGAAGACATTGAAGAGCATACACATGCACAGTAAATCAACTTGCTAAACACCTCAAGAGCAAAACTGCTGATCCTAAGAGCCAACTTGCTATCCTGCACAACACTCAAGAGAATAAAAGGCTCATAGACAAGACATCTACAGAACTGACTGTGCCAGGATAATGAGGAGCGTAGAGTACACAGGGGATTTTTCTCTCCTTGAGGCACGCATGTAATTCCTGTTGACAGCAGTGGGAGTTGTGCGTGCATATCAAGGGGACAATAGAACCCTTAGTGGTGGAGATGAGTATCAGATGTGAGCTGTGTGACCGCAGATAGGGAATGAGAGAGAGGGAGGTGTGATCACTGAGGGACAGTACAACATACAATAGAATTGTCAAGCAGACATCAAATATGTGAAAGCATGGGAATAACAAATTAAATGGACAGGAGGTGAGAAAACAAAGTCTCAAGAGGCTTTTGCCTTCCTAGCTTGGGGCTGATATCTGAATTCCTTATTTGGGAAATATTCCCACTGGCTTAACCTGTTTAATCCTCTGATAAGAAAATGTTTCTCTGAACTCAAGTAAATAGTTATGGCCTAGATGCTAAGGATAAAAAGCTGTTTTACTAAAAACTCAGAGAAGCAAGGAGAAATTAAATTAATACAGTGCGCAGACCACACTTCAGTTTTCTTCTGTACGACCTGATAGTTCTTGCTTCTTAAATAGGAGACAGTGAACTTGTTGGTGATTTCAAGAGTCATTATTACTAGTTTTGGTTTGTGTCAAAAGTAGTAACAAAGGACAGAACCAGACAAATAATGATGATTCTGGATTGATAGATAATGGCAAATAATACATTTATGTCAGTAGTTCAGAACTGAAATGAATGAGAAATGCTTTCACACACTATTAATGTTTGGGATCTTTTTATGATGTGTAGGGAAGATGGGACAAGATGGAACCAAAGTGAAAGGTAAATCAAAGTTTAAGAGAAATTAATGATCAGGGAAAGACCGAAGCATCTACCAGACCTAGGCAGAAACCAGCACAGGAAACGAAGGATGCTCCTGAGTAGGAAGGTCACTACCGTAGAGGAAAAATAATAACAGTAAGAGCCAGACTTTGGTACATTTATGTAATTTTTTAAAGCAAAAGCAAATCACTGCAACTACACAAATGGCGGGGCACAGCTCAAAATTCTGGATTATCCATGACCTGTCTCCAGTACAAAATCTAAAGACAAAATGATGAGTTGCAGAGGAGAAAGTGACTTGAAGAACAAATCCACAGGAAAAAGCAGCGCTGAATGGGAACAGAATATGCTTTAATCTAAGCCGATTCTGTGCTACTCTGCATGTGCTACCTGTGTGTGGAATGGTGAGAAAGATACATGTACCTTCCTGGTTAAACAGGATTTTTGAAGTCACTTTTTCAGTCCTGCCAGACAGTGCCTGCTTTCTGCAGTACCAAGGAATTTGAACTTTCTCTCTTTTACACTATCTACTGATCAAGTACATTGTGGATCCTATTGATTCTCTTTCTGAGTTCGTAATGTGAATGGCAATGAGGGAAATACAGCTTCAGAGGCCCTGTACAAAACCTTCCTGCTCAGTTAATTACACTGACCAAGGGAGGCCAACTTTAGTGTAGTCTGACCTCCAATTATGAGACACACTATGGTGTCCTCCTGAACTATGCAAGCATTTATGGCAGCATGCCAGCAATGGCTATATTAAAATCAATTTAAAAATCCCAGTTCTTTGTCTCTTTCACTTTAGGAGCGATAACACACCTTATACTAATGTAACTCTTATTAAAATATTCTAAACCAAAATTGAACTATACAAACCAGTAAGATTTCTACTTTTTGTTATTAATTTATTGTATTCCTGCAAAATTAGAGAAAAAAAGGTGAAAGTAGACTGAGAGGTTTCACAGGTCTGTGTCATTTAAAATGGGCTGCAGTTGGCATTAGAAAAAAAAAAGGCAGAATTAGGTTTATTCTCAGAAGATATCTATTTTATGTGTCTATTTATGTCATTATTCCCCTTGTAACAGGATCAGAAAATGACCTCCCTGGTTGATGGGCAAATGTGGATGCCCCAGACAAAAAGTCACCATGAGAATATACTCCAAGCCATGCCAGACACAGCAGGCAGCCAGCTTCCCAGGCCACTCTGTGATGCAATGCTTCAGATTATGGGAACAATGAAACCTCACTAGGTTTAGCAAAAGCAATACTTAACAGCCATTGTGCCCTCTTACAAGTGTGAGGAAGGCCACAGATTCCCAGTTTCCCCAAAGCCTCCATAAACTCACTGATTTTAAGGCACTCTTCATATAAGCGTGTGTTTAAGTGTGATTGTGTCATTACCTCAAAAACAAAGAGTTACCTAAAGTAGTCATCATCTAAAAACGGTTGCATTAACACTACAGCAATCTGAGAAGGACCTTATTGAAGTGATATAAACCAAGTGATTTCCTCCAAACCCTCTCCAAGCACCGTCCTCAGCAGCTGAGGAAAAGGTTTTTATGACAAGTCCTGTCCTTGTCATCTCTCGTACTACTGCATATACTCACAGATGCAACAAGGTACCAGGGGAATGGGCAGGGTCTACCCTATGTATCCTTACAGCTCTGTAATTTTCACTCATCACATATCAGAACACTCCAAATGAATGCCAACATAACTAACAGGCTTTTATAGTGACTGCCAAAGGAGAATGTGGATTTTTCAGACTTGCAACTTTTGCTGGTTTTGATGTTTATAGCAGCAATTCTCCTCATCACTTCACCATTGCCTGCCTTTCCCCTTTTGGTGAGCATGGCGCTATCGACACTAAAATGTTCACATTAATATAGCTTATTCCAGCCCACATCTCAAAATAAGTTACACTGGTACAAGCATAAATGTTAGTAAATGATCACTCTTCTATCTATCAAAAATGTGAGGGCCAGATCGGGCTTTCTTATATTACTGACAATATATGTTCTTTTTCTTCTTCATCAGAAAAAAACAAGTACATGTTTTCTTCTGCACAGATTGGTAAAGCATAAATAGAAGTTTTATTCTGAGCTCTCTCTGCCTTTTGTGGCATCCAGCTTTTTTGTATGCCTCCCAAATATTCTTTCCTCCTGCATATATCCAACAGTTTTAGCACCTCAGCAGATACTCTAAAGGTATGTGTGTGCATGCTAAATGCTGATGCAGAACTCCTCAGAGAAAGCCCCAGTTACCTATTTAGTATGAAGTCATTTTCTGGAGCTGTCAGCATTTTTGGTCAAAACCCACCTGGAAGACAAAACACTTTACAAGTGACAGATTTGACAGCTTATGGATTTGAATAGGAGAGCTGAAAAGATGAGAAAACTTGGAGAGAGAGGAAGAGATGGGCTTTTGTAAGAGATTACTTTATGACAAAATATCACACACTCAAAGAAATTCAGTATTCTTCCAGTGTAAAAAGGTAGTGAGAAATTTAGTGTTTGTCTCCATGCAACTTCAGTCAAGTTACAGATGTATCTGAAATTTATCTGAATATCTGAATCACTATTATTTAGCTATAAATAAGGATAATAATATGGTGTGCAGGAGTTCTACTACTAATATTACATGCCTAAGTGAAATAAAGCCTAGAGATAAAAGACAGGGAACTATTTAGGAATGCTGTATACATGGTAAGCTGAATAATACAGAGTGATTGCAGGCCAAAAATAATAAACCCCAAAGTCCTCCACACACACATAAACAGAAAGGAAGAGAAAGAGTCATAAGGTAAAAAATTTTGCTAACTGTCATTGGTAGTTGCGACCTGACTCTACTGTTCAACAAATATGTGCTATTTTTCAGTGTTGGTGGGGTTCTTGCACAAGCCCAGAGTTCTGTGTGCAGAGTAACTGCTGCCTTTTGACAATGTCTAGAAATATCTGAACTCCAAAGATTTATTTTTCAAGTTCATGTGTTCATCTCATGAGATTGTCTGTAGTTATTTCTGTTAACTCTGACCAATAGATCCTGTGGTCTCACATCATCTCATCTGTTCCAAACCACACACATGCTTTTAAGTCAGGCTGTCTAGGACACATGTGTAGGCACTAAAAATATTGGTACATACAAGACTGGGTAACCCCCAGCTAAAAGAGTAACTCTGATAGAAAATGGATAATGTGTGATTTTGATATCTCTGAGAGAGAAATACTAAGGGAGATATTCCTACACCATCTTCCATTAGGAGTTACAGGCAGACTTGTGGTTTAATAAAACGTATTGTACATGACCGTGCAATGATTGTACTAATCCATCAATGGGAAATAGGAAACACCTAGCAGGTTTTATTGTAGCCTCAGAAGAAGCACAGGATTGAGATGGGACATTTTTATTATAAGGTTTCAACAACAAATACAAATTATATCTGGTGCAAGTTATGGGCAGAATTGTATAACCTGTACTTCACCTATCCGGATATTTCAACAGATTGGTCATTTACACAGCTGATCCTCAAGTATTTTATGAGAGATAAATCTAATAACCTTTCTGTGAAAACCTCAGTAGGATGTGGACACTATAATAACCCATATGCGAGCTACTGCATTGTATTGTATGCTGTCAGACAACTTAATTATTTTCTTCCAGATCTAACATAAGCTTCTGTTTAGTAAACATGATGAGAGTCAAACTTTTACATATATATATATAAAGTGCTTAATTTGCATGCAAAATTGCCCTAAGTATGTATGCAAATAGGAAAGCTCATGCACAGATGACTAATTAAGTGCATTTATGTGAGAAATTACCCAATGCACGCATGGAATCTCAGTAATTGTACACACAACTCAGATGTGCAATTGCATATGCATTTTGGACACAACTGATTGAAAAAATTGGTTTTCAGTACTGTGTTGGAATAAGTGATGCAGAGCACACGATCAGAATACAGCTAATAGGGCATTGGAAAGAAACTGCAAATGCTTGTGAGGAACTTTACAATAAGAATGGAACTTACCATCTCTTACAACCATAATGTGCTAATCTGTGGCTTGAAAAGAGCCATTTCTGTAAGTACTGTAAAGAAACACTCAGAAAAAATGAAATTACTGCAATGGCACAGGAGATGGTGTCATTAAAATTAAACCTGAAGTTTGCAGCCTGCTGTTGCTTGTCCAGCATGTGTCTTAGAAATTAACAGCAGATTTTTCTCTATGTTTCTTGATGAAGCACCCTCTCTTCCCATGCAAGCAGGGACTGTAGTATGACAGCACAATATCCCTTTGGAAGGTTCAGTGAGTTTTGGTTAGGAAGGAAGAATCCATCTGTTTTAATTTTTCCAAGCACTGATGTTGTTATAGGTTCCTTTATCCCTAGAGTAGTTCTCTTTATATCCACAAAGTCAGAAACTTCTGCTAACATTGCTAAAATTCACAACAGTGAACTACTTTCACTATTACATGATGAACATCCCTTACATTAATGTTGTGCAAAGAAAAATACCTGGCTGAGTTGTTTTAGTAATGCTCTGGCTACTGAAAGCAGGGATTCACCCTCAGCCTACTTTGTGATGTTTTCCTATTTTCTTTTCTGTTCATGGTGTTGGTAACCAAGTATAATAGCAGTTAGGGTAGTACCTTTTGATTTACACACAACATACAACTTGAGGTCAGCCACAAACACAGGCGAAAGATACTTGTCCTCCTCTGTGGGCACAGTCAAATGAGGAACACACATGAGCGGAGCCAGAGAAAAGAGACAGAGAAGGGATATGCTGCGATCGCTCTGCTCAGAGCCAGAGTGCTATTGTGCTGGAGAGACAGACTCGTAGCAGCACTGAGGGACTCTGAATGTGCAAAGTCAGGGAGGAGGGAAAACGAATGTAGTGGTTTGGTCTCACTTGGAACAAAGTTCCTCAGATTAGATTTCAGAAGGGGGAATTTGAAGCAGCCTTCTGCCACTAAGTGGTGCTGTATACAGTACAGCATCTTTATGATGCCACACTTTTCAAGAAGGAATAAATCAGAACACTGTCAAGCTGATTAGACTGATGCAGACACTTCACAAGTGTCCATTATGCTGATTTAATCCTTCTGCAGCACTGGATAAATCAGGAGGAAGAACAGACCAATCCAAATGATTAAAGAAATCCAAAGATTGAGGCCTGGCATACAGCACCTGAAGTGGAGGGTTACAGAAAACAATTTTAATTTTTTAAAAGCTTTGTCTGGCTTACTTTTGTTCCTTTTTAATTAATTAGTATTGTGTTCTCTGAGTTTATGGGTGTTAGAGCCAGAAATACTTACCAAATGACATGAAGAAAAAAAGCCTTGGTTTTGATAAATACTTGCGATTATTCCGAAAATAGTAATCTTGTTTTTAAAAGACATGTCTTATTTTATATCAACTAACAAAAAAAAAAAAAAAAAGAAAAAAAATAAAAGTAGAACATGTCCTTTCAGGAGTATAGATCCACATCTTGATTTACTCCCTCCCACCCTCCAAAAAAGACACAATTTAAAAATAGGATGGAAATTTGGAAGGAGAATGCAAGCTTGCAACTTCTGCTTTCTTCAGTCCCAGGAGAAGTGTAAATGCAGGCGGCAGAGGAACTGTTTTGACATCTTGACACCATGTGAGTTCTTGCCCCAAGCAACTGTACATACATGTTACCTCTCAGTTGAGGCTGCAGCAATACATCCTGGGGAGAGATGAGAGGACAAAACTGCGCCATCCCAGGAATGGAGACACTGAGTTCAGAAATCACAAAGTTTTTCTCCTATTTTATTGAAGGAGGAGAAATTTGTTTAACCACAGCCTCTGAAGTAGCTTATTCCTTTGTTCTGCCACTTGTCTGTCCTAGAAAACAAAGGATGAGAAGAAGGGATAGAACAGTGAATACAAATATAAATCATAATTCAGGATCCCACCTGGGCTGTTGGTGCATTTCTCAGCTCATCATGGAATGAATTCAGTACTTTGTATTTGGACACCCATGTAGATGGTGTGCTTACAGTCAGGCCCAGACACAATCTAGAAGTCAGCATTATTTATCCCATCTAAGGACCTTAAAACATTACCTCACACTGAAACTCAGTGAATATCTGCCTATGTGAGTTGCTGTGCTGAGCGAAATGCCTTTAAAAAAAAAGAGGTGGAACTTCTGGGAAGAGGATTAGTGCCTTTTGTGAACTGTACTTGTGTGCAGGGTGCTGCTTTATTCACAATATTTGCAGAGAAGTGATTTAAATCAAGAGTCAAAAGCTGAAAGGGTATCAAAGCTGTACAGGAACTGCTTACTACTATAAATTTTGCTGAAACAAGCTGATGCTTTGCTGATTCTTTGGTCGTTTTCTGGTAAAAATATGTCAGTGTTAACTCACAACATTGACTTCTCTGTATTTCTTCATTTTTGTTCCACAAGATTGTTTTTAGCTGCTGCGCATTAGCTCTGCTTCTGAAAGTTACTGTAGGTAGAGGCTGCAGGATCTTCTTGAAAATCAGAAATGATTTATTGGCAGAAAGTCAATGATACAAATATATCCATAAAATTAATGTTCTCTCCACCACTGTTTTTGAATGAAGCTAGAGACAGATGCTAGAGACAGATGTGAATTTCTCAGGAGAGAAAGACGTATCATAGGTAAATCAGTTTTATACCAGAAAATCTGATAAAAAGGAGTATAACAGGTGAAAAAAAACCAAGCAAAATCTGAACAGAAGGAACCCTTTTCAATTTTAGAGAAAATGGCAACACCAAAGTAACTTTATGCATATTGTAGCATAATTTCTTAGCCCCAAATAATAGCATGAAGCAAACACTTAATAAGAAACAGTAGCTGTCCAAAGTGTGCTCTGGAGAGCAGCAGACATGCAAAATTTAAGTGTCACAAACAGGGTCACCCCAGATCCAAAACCACAGTGATTCCTCTGAAATTTCCTTCTCTCCCATGGACCACCAAAAGCACTGGAAAATCAGGAATTTGCATAAAGGAACAATCAAACACATAAATGTTAGGTGATGGCAGAAATTATTCTCCATCCATATTAAGCTTTTGACATATTAAAATAATAAGCTACCCCAAACAAGAAAACCACGAAAACTCAAAAATCATTTTCTGAGTCAAATTTCTTAATTGGTTAAAATATTATTTCAGAATTTTTGAAATGCTTCACTTACATTTTTAGACAGCTCTTTACATATCTGCAAATAAATTTACAGTGGGCCAAGATTCCTCTGAGAAGTTTTTGTTGATCAGTGGCTTCACCATCACAATCATAGAGCAGATCATCAGCTCATCCCCAGTCAACTTCAGGCTTCCCAAGATTTAACCAATGTGTTTCATCATTAATGTCATTTTTGTGATGCAGGCCATTACTATATTTTCTAAGTGTTAGAATTCATATTCCCGAGGCCAGCACTGCGTTGTGGCCTCAGGCCAGCTTGCTTGTCTCTGTGCTTTTCCTACTGTTCCTGTACTTCATTCTTTTTCTTCAACAGGCCTTTTGATCAGGATAAATCCAACCACAAGCAGACTTTCCAAGCTGATGAAGTTTTACTGTTGTATCTCTAAGCAGATACTACAAACTCAATAGCAGCAACCTCAGTTCTTCAGATGAGTTTTCAATTTTTATTTGCTTTCTGGTATTAATTTTATTTATATTCCATTACCTGTAAATTTGGCCTCAGATCTTGCTGCATACAATTAACTCTGGTTTCTGACATCAACGTCTCTGAATATGTTAATTTCAAAGAGTGACAATGTTCAGTTGATGCCACTAGAGCTTTGTCCTTGCTATGTACAGCCTCGGTCAGACTCTGCTTGCTGCCACTACTCAAGAGGAAACATGGAGATGTTCCAGAACAATGGTCTCATCTATCCAGCTGTCTTTTACTGGGAAATTAATGTAAAGTTCTTTCCCACATGGCTGATCCACTTTGTTCCAGACTGGATCTGCAAGGAAGTTCAAGTATGAATCTCCCCACTTAGAAGACATAAGCACCTTGGACTCGGAACGCTTTCATGGGCCATTTTATCTTTGGTCATTACTTGTAAAAGAAGCAACAAATACAACACCTTATATTTAAAGAACAATCAAGGAAAAATTCTGTAAACTTAATGGCTTTGTATGACTTAGAGACTAAGATATTACTTCTCAGTGTTAGTCTCATTCACTAAAAACTCGTTTAAATATTAGGCATAATTCCTATAGTGGTAGAAATTGATAAGGAACTTGAAAGCTCCTCTTTAAATCTGCAAGAAGCTTTTAGCTAAGAAAAAAAGGGATAATAGATTTGGAATAAAAATGAAGCATTGGGTAGGTCTTTCCACTCTAGAATGTGTACATTTTGTATGCATATTGATCTGCAAACTACAGACCAAAAATCGATTAAAACTTGAAAAAAAATATAAAATGACATTCAGGCCAAGCATCATAAACAACCCAATATCCTGTCATCTCTCAGAGTTTATGAACAATGGAGACAATAGCATTTTAAGAAGTTAAAAAATAGAATCAATATCAGAAGAGAACTTGTACATTCCCATATTTAGCTGAATTCCTACCAATATAAAAGGGAAATGTTTCTGTTGAGCTCACTGCTTTAAATTGCTGTATTCTATCATGCAGTATGGACTATATTAATTATCTAATTGAGACATTTATATGGTCATCAGACAAGTGGGGACCTGGAGAGAAATCCCTAATTAAGACTTTGGAGTTTGATAAGAGGCTGTTACTGCATGGTGATAAAATATTATTTTTGTCTTATCTTATGAATGTGCCAGGGCAGATTATGTTAAATGCTACCTACATGCACAATCAGATGACATATCTCTGGCAAGGCCCACAGATAAAGTCTGCAAATGCACATTTATTATTTCACAGTTCAGAGTGCTAAAAGCAGAACAAAACTTGTAGATCCAGAACTACAGCAAATGCACCTCAGCTGTGGCTGGTGTGTCACAGCAGTGGTATTTTCCTTGGGACTTTGGGACAGAGTATTTGGTCTGCAGTGACAGTTACAAGAGTTGGAAGCCTGCTGCTCTTCACAGCACCTGGAACAGTTCTGTTGGCTCTGTATTGCTGAACTCTCCAGACATTCCCTTTCTGCTCCCTGACACGCTTTTATGTAATAAACCATTGGTAGGTGGATTAAAGCCATTGAAAATTCAATTACACAAAAGGAGTCTCCTTTACAAAGAGAGAACAGGGCAGGGAACCGGCCATTCAGCTTGCAAAGTTCCACATTTCATTTCATTCCATTCCAACTAAAATCCATGTTTTTTGGCATTCTGAGTTTGTTGTGAATGTTGAATATGTAGTGCAAAAATACCAGCTCTGAACATCTTTTTTTTTCCTTGACAAGCTTTCTGGGAAAAGTCAGAGCTGCTCTATTTTTTGCATGCAGCCTTCCCATCCTTGTTCTCAGCTGCAGCTCAGACTTGAACAATAGTGTTCACTTAAGCATGTCTCCTCATTAGATGCTTTGGCTTCCCAAAGAGGATGGCCAGCCCTACTACCAAGGCAAAAGAAAGTATATTCAGGGAACAAAACATACATGACAGTTGGCTTTTATTTTATCCTCTTGGCATGATCCAACACTGTTGAGATCAACAGTAAAACTTCTGTTATATACTCCGGTGTTGGAGCTTAGCTGCTACCGGAAAAGGAAATGATAACAATATTATATATATATGTATATATATACCATAAATACTTATATATATATAAAAAATTAATGCATATTACATTTATAAACAGGCACAGTGAATCTAACACTTTAATTATCATTTGGTATTATTCAAAGCTCACGTTGTAAAACTTCCATACCTTATACCTGGATAATATCTTTTTTTATTTTCTGCTACTTACAAGTATGCATAGTACAAACTGACAAGTGCTATAGCTGAGGAAAAGAGGCGAGAAAGAAGGACCAAAGGTCCTTGCTAAGTAGCAGGATGAAAGATGGCTCAGAGTAATTTTGCAGGAGTGATTCAGTTTCACAGATTTCTAAAGGAGAAATGTGGATATTAGTGGGTTTTTGCAAGCAGCAAACTCCATAACAATCTTATTCGATTAAAAATACATGAAGTATTAATATATTGTACCGCAGTTTATGTTTAAGGGGCTGTAGAGACTAATGTCTCAATTGCAAGGAAAAAAACTTTTTCAAATCCCGTATTTGTGTCATCCATTACAAACAGCACTTCATTAACCTGCAAAATGTTTCCACATTTTCTTCCCAAATACTGATTAGGTTCAAGCAAGAGATTTAGGAGATCCGAGTTTAACCAGCCACTCTATCTCAGAATCCCCAAGAAATCTCAGACCCATCCTCTCAGCTCAGTAGCTTGCTTCTCTCCATGTCCAAACAGGGGCTGCAGTGCTGAGAGGTGGCATTAGGATAGATCCACCATTCTGAAACACTGGATGTGCCATAAAGAGGATCAGTGAGGGTTGTATCTACTGATGTGCACCAGGTACACAGCTCTGTACCTTGAAAACTCTACAGAGGGAAGATTAATTGGAACTGTAACAGAAGAATAACTATTCAAGAGATACACATACCTGATTGAGGTCCAAGTCATTTGCTTTCACAGTGTGATGGCCCAAGCATGGAAAAGACCTGGCCACAACAACTGATATATATCAAATTTCCAGGTTTGAAGGAAAAGCAAAAACCACCAACTTGCAAAAACTTTATAAACCCTCTGCAGCTCATTTAACCTGATGACTTATGCCTACATAAATAGGTGATGGAATGAACATGACCCAATAAAGCTTGTGTGGGTTTGATTAATGGAGAGCCCCAAAGTAAAACAGTCATGCTGAAAAGCTGAAGAAATGCAAACTTTTAATAGCATTTTCAAATTATTTAATCATACAATCAGGCCTGACCTTGTTCAATATGAAACTTCATTACAGCCTGAAATGTTAATATAGTGTTCCAAATGCGTCATAAATTACTGGTTTCTCCAGTGATACATGGGCCTGTCCTGCTGTGGACAACTGCAATTTTAATATTTTCTTAGGAAATGAAGAAATGAAGAATTAGCAAATAATGGCATGATTCTGAAATTACTGTTCTAGGGATCACAGTTTATTAATCGGCTAAAAAGGATAAAGACATTATTCACTTCCCACAGATAAATGATGTAGCCATTCCTTTTTTTTATTTGTGGAAACAAACACTAAATGCTTATTTTTTAATAGCTCCATTAATAACCAATTCAACTGACCTACCTTTCTGCAGCATGACAGGTCTGACAGTCAGTGAAGGAATTACTGCATGTAACTGGCAATTTTATCATCAGAAGTATTATTTTGTATACAAGTAGTACCTTGTAACAGCTTAAAAATGGTATTCACGGTTTGAAAAGGGTAAAATAAAACCACTTGGAGTATGACTGACAGAGATCCTTATTTGGAGCTTACAATTTAACAACAAAAGAAAAGTGAGTGGACTATTTAAATGGCTTGAGAACTAGAGGCCGCTGTGCCTTTAGTTTAACAGTACATTTTGTGATTTGAAGTAGCCAAGCATTTTTTGAAATCAAGAGCATAGTTTTGCTAGAAGTTTGATGGTCTTCAGGAATGGTCCACTCCAGTAGTGCAGTTCAGTAGTCCATTTTAGTGGTTCTATTGATTTCAGTACGATTGGATTGATTTATAATTGTCTTTGTTTAATTGCTTATCATAGCATCATGAAAAACTGCTCAGCAGTTCTGCTGTGGATGATACTCTGGTCTAGGAAACTTTTCCCTCCATATAGTAACAGGCCCGTCTTCACGAAGGTCTGAAGATTAATGTTGTGCATTGTCTACCAAAGATGAACACTTTGCTACTAGCGCTGAATGATATAACAGGACAGGCCTTGAAATAAAGATAATAAAACATTCTGCAGCAATTATAAAAAATTTTGTACTTTGTCATATAATTTTCATATAATGAAAAGTGTGAACATGTGGAGATTCAAGCAGCTTGAACACTCAATTAATACACATTTCAAGATAAATTCAAATATCATCATGATCAGCACAATGAACATTTTCCTCTCTTTTTTTTTTCCTCTTAGATCTCTCTTCAACGTCTTCTGCATTCTCTTAAATCTGAACCAGATTCATTCTAAAAGCACTTAATGTAAATAAAGCAAACATGAGGCAGTTTGGCTTTTTTCTAGGATAGCCATCCAAAGATTTGTTTGCCAAGAGGCAACAATGCTGAGCAATATTGTGCAGAAGTCTATAATTTATTCTAGAATAACTTCAGTTTGCTTTATTCTTTTATTTCTTCTGGCCATGAGACATGTCAGGAATTTTCATGGGCAACACATTGCCCAGAACTAATTGCTTGGAAATCACAGATAAGGGAAGAGTTTTGCTGTTTTCAACCATAACATTAAACAATTATTTAGCAAAGAAAAAAGAAATAATGCAGAATAATTATTAATTGATGAAAACATTTAGAACACGTGAAACACGGTGAAACAAACTATTAGGTCCAATTATGCCAGTTCTGTGAACATTGTTACGCTATCTTTAATGAACTCACATTTTGAAAGCTCCATTTTACGTTGGGCAATGGTTCAAAACCCAGAGACACATCACTTCCAAGCACTAACTCACAGAAAAGTGCTAGACTGTGGCTGACTGACAGCACTTCCCACTGCAATCTGGGTTTATCTTAAAGAGCTTTTATTCAGCTCTGCTTCAAATCAAACTTCATTTAACTAATGAAGTTTTCTAGCAAGGTCACAAAGCAAGATAGTCTGCCTGCAGACACCAGCCATCCTTTAGTCTATTATACAATCACACATACGAGCTTTTAAGAACAAAAATGCCAGATACCTTCTGTCATAACAACCTCAGCAGACAGGATTGCCACAAAATCCAAAATATTGAATTTGCAACTTCTAAGCCATGACATAGTCTGCTTGTGAAGAGTACTACTGGGAAATATGACTATGAGCTTGCATTTATCTCAGTGCAAAAATGTAATTGGAAGAACTAATAAAACCAAAAATACAGCTTCACAGTGGACTGTGTCAGTTACAGAGCTGAAAATTAAAGCTACAGAGAAAAATAAATGTGTTTTGGTGAGAAGGGCATATCTAGAGTTACAATGAAGAAGAAATTTCTTGCCTCTGCTTAACATCTGGATTATATTTATTCAGGCTGATAAAAAACTATATTCTAGATCCAAAGCTTCAGCTTCCAAAGTTGCAGAATAAATGTTAATTAAATATTTGATATAAAGTCTTTTAAAACCCCACTAAAATTACTCAGTTTGCTCAAATAAGACCCAGCAAAATACAAAGGGTGATATCACTTTCCATAATGAAGACTTTCAGTTCTCTTTAAGTCTTTGCATTCAATGTTAAATATAAAGGACTAACTTTTATATTTGTTTCCCTCTGGTATAAACAGACTGCATAATGAGCTGCTGTGTGATCGGAACTGAATGTCACTCAGAAGGCAACACATTCACAGCTCAATGGTGGCTTTACCCCTCTTCATCTTCACCTTGTATCAGAGATGTTTCTTCCCTTTTTCATGGATACTCATTATGTATGTGTTATTCGTTCACTTTGCTTGCTTCAAATACGTATGGACTTCTAGATATGACATAATCTACCAAAAACTACTAGCTAAGTGAATGTTATTTGCTGAAAAGCCTCATGTTCCTGAACAGCTTGTCAATCTGCTAGCTCCTCAGAGGTTTGTTTCCCCATTAGTGCACATTTCCCCAGTTGTAGATTTAAGGATTTTTGCCCACTGTCACAATAAAAAACAGGGAAAGGAAGCAGGTAGTGTCATTTCTAAAGTCCAAGTGTTTTTAATGATTGTTCTCTATTTCTTCAAGTGCATAAATTTCAATTCCGATTAAAATGGAAAAATGACAAGCCACTTAGAGACAACCTCCATTCTCCAAACGATCCGCTCTGAATACACAATATGTTTTCCTATATATTGCATGCACCATATTTCAGTATTAATTATATGCAGGTCTCTTTTGGGTCACATGCTAATTATATCTATTTAGAATTTATCATGCTACTTCCAATAACGTGCTGTCATTGTGTCCTGTTGTTTTTCCTTGCCTGAGGCAGAAGAAAGCTACAATAAACCTGAAAATATTGGCAAGAAACATTCATTTGAACACACATGGGGAAAAACTGTGCTGGCGGCCCTGCCCAGTGCTCATTGAAATCAACAGGAATCATTATATTAACCACAATGGAAAATGATTTGAAGCCGCTAAATGTCTACAGTTCTATATGACAAGCTATGTACATCTCTCACAATATGATGAAATGTTTATACTATAGCCATCTGTAAATAATCAAGGAAGCATTCAGTATTATGCCAGAGTGGATATGCTTTCCTTCTCATTCTAAGGTGGTTGGACTGGTACTAAATAGTCACAAGATAAAGAAGAATCAAACCCTCTGTTCCAAACTGACTCAAATGTTAATGCTTCTTATGTTCATGCACAGGATTTTGTGATCACTGGTTCTGCACTATCAGGTGATAACAATGGGGGGGGGGGGGGGGTTATGACTAACTCCTGAATGCTACTGTGTTCAGATACATCACATTATAAAAATTCTACCATATTACAAGCACTAAAGATATCGGCACTTTTGCCAAACTTATTGACTCTGTGTACAATTTCCTTTTATAATGACTGGTACAAGGCAGTCTGCATTTACCAACCCATGGGATCTTCTCTGTATGAGGAATACTTAAACTTTTCTACGTAAGTCACAATTCAAGTTAAATGGTGCTTCCTTTGTGCTACCAACTTAGGAACACAGAGCCAAATTTTCAGCAGAGAACCTCACTGCATAAATACAGCTATTAATGCTGAAGATTTGCATCTGCTTTCAAGGAGTAGGTGCCTGCAGCACTAACCACAGATAACACACAGAAAATATGAGGCACCAGTGATGAGTATCTTGGACAAAATTATGCCCCTCAAGTTTCCCAGCCTTATAAATCGCCAGTGTTACATTATTAGTCAGCAATGACACAGGTAAGACAGAGTCAGTGACTTCAGTCCAATATGCCAGAGACTACCCCATCCAAATTTCCATGCATCCTTTTAACCCATCCGCAGCTACTGTCAATCCCTTTTGCTTCTGTGCCTTCCTGGCTCTTGGACACACTAGGACTATGCTAAACACACCACTCCTCTTGCTACTTCATTGGTGTCTGTATGTAGCTTAACTCTTAGAAGTAAAACTCAAAAGATACAAAAGCGAAATGGCATTTACATATCTGTATCTCAATGTGTTGTGTTTTTATTTTTTTTTTGTCTCTCTAATGAGATGTTTTTAGACTAAGAAGAAAAACATTAACATTTAGCCCACTAACTGCATTTTTTTGCTGATAAGTCTCAGCAGAGAGCAAAGTGATATTCAGGTACAGTAAATGCATTCTCTGAAGCCAAATGTAATATTATTTTGGTGGGTCAACAATCAATAGAGCAAATGCACAGTCATTTCAGTAATTGCCAAAGCTCCATGACAAATACTTACTAGAAACTTACGGCTAGGTAATGTCAGCATCCAGTATTACAAAGATGCTCAGGACAAGAAGCACTATGCATCTTTAATGTATATAAGCTCAAATGTTCAGAGACACATGCAAATAGAGCAAGTGTGCATGCATTTAATCTTTTTTTAATATCCAAGGTCATAAGTCAGATTATCTCATCTTGTGTAAAACTTTACAGTGGAAAAAGAAGCTGAAGTCTAAGAATTTTACTTTACTTACCTACAAAAAAAGGCAGCAGTGACCATTAACTTCGTAAAACCATATATGAGAACCTGAACATGTTACTCCTAAGATCTCCTACACGAGGCCACCTTCTCACATGGAGCTTATTGTCTCTGTTCCTGCAAGATGTCATCATTGTAGGATCTCTACTGCAATTAGCTCTGCCTCACCAAACTGTAGTAGCAGCAGTAAATCCTGCTTTGGCAATTACGAAGCAGAAGAGGGCTTCCTTCTGGGGTTTGTCTGCTACTTTTGCACCGTCTGGTCTTCCTTAGCCCCGAGGACTTTGTTCAGCCCAGAACACTGGGAGAGTAGATGTACATTCACACCTGTAAATGAAGGAAGATACGTTGTTACAGTAATAATCTAGAATCAGACTGCCAAATGCCTCAGCCAATAACTGTGGGAGCAGCTCAGGGTGATAAAAGGTGCTGTATCTGATTTCTCTTGTCTGATGAGGTGAGGAAGAATTCAGGCTCAGAAATGATGCAGGAGTGATGAAAAGCCAGCAAGATGCTTCAAAATTCCAAAACCTAAAAGCTGCATCTCTAATATAAAAAATGAGGCTATTTCAACATGAAATGATCATGAATGTTAACTATGGTTCACCACAGTGTTTTGAAACCTTTTAGGAGACTGAAAGCTGCCTTACCTGGGGAGCATCATGGCATTTTTTAGGTCTTTTGACCCTCAGGTAATACCTGATGTTAGGCTATGTTTAAAATGCCTTTTAGGAAATGACGGGTGGTGCAATCACCAATTCTGAGGAGTATTACAGAGGAAAGAAAAAAAAAAAAGCACATTTTTCAAATGCATATGTTGCAGTAATCCACTTTCTCCTACTTTGTTCCAAGAGTTGAATCCTATTTTACTTAGAAACTTTTGGATTTTTTACCAGTGGCCATTTGTCTCAGGGTTTCCAGTTATGCAGATCAGACACATGAGAAACCGAGAATGTCTTCATTTCCTTTTGTGTTCTGAAACAAGAAATATTCTTTATAGTGTCTGAGGGAACCTCCAAAGTATGAGAGAGACTTCAGACATCACTTTCCTTCGAACGAAAGCTATTCTTTCATATTATATAAAGGGAAAAAAAAAATCTGAAGATCGTTCGATCAAAACAAACTTAGCCTTGAGTGCTGTTGGGAGAATACAAATTTCTTCTGTCAGATGTCTTTCCTAAGGGTAATACCACCTTTAAGCACCCTTTTTCAAATGGAACAGAAAGAAAAGACTAAGGCCTGTAATTGTAGTATAATCAGCAAATCTTGCAAGAATAAAAGAAATAAAATATTATACAACATGGTTTTGCAGGGTAGGAAATGGAAAGAAGAAAATAATTCTGGTTGAAAAGAAACCTATCGCAGTTGTAAATGCACATTAAAGAAACAGTGTCATGTGCCTGTCTGTACAGGAACAACATGACTACAGTCAGTCAAACCAAGAGATACCCTGTCGTTAATTTGAGAGATGATGCCTATAAAAGCACAAAGATACCTTCAAGTAGTGAGTAACTGATGGCAACTTTGGAAATTGTTTTCAAACCTCCCACTGTGAACATATAAGTTCAGAGTTGCAGACAATTCCTAACGCCTAAATGAGGAATATTGCTAGCTTGGGCCAAAGTGGCAATGTATAAATGCAGCCAGAACGCTTGGGGCTTTTTTCCCTTTGTCACAGTTGTCTCAATCTGGAACGAAGTTATTTTAATTGGCAGAGATTAGACCCAAATTTTCATGGAAAACCTTCCTTTAGACCAATCTTACAGTACGGTATCTTCAGTGAACTAGATTTTCTTCTACATCAAGATTATTCTGCACTCAGCAGCCAGAAGGAAACTTTGGAATCTCTCCAGTTCGTGTCCTTGTTGCCTAGCCACAAGCTAATGCTGTGTTTAGCACAAGCACCATGGTGTCCTCTGTGCCCTCCTTTCCGTGCTTGTCTGATCTTCCTGTTCTTAATGCTGATAGTCTTCACCACTACAAGCCATGGGAAGGAAAGCTGGAAAGCTGGCTAGCCTGGGTCCATACTTGTGTCTGCACCCCATTTGAGATAATTGCTAAGGACCCGAGGGCAGTTTATGCCTCTTCTGTCATGCTTGACAGCAGAAGAGACAGAATATTTGTCCCATTAACTAATGACCATTTCCAGAACAAAATCTCAAGCTTCCTCTGCCCACCAGCAGCACAAAACTGGATGTGGTTGTTCAAGTCAGCCAGGTACTCATACTCCTAAGCTTTCATAGTCACTTATTCTGACTGCATATACAAAATGGATAACAAAATACACAGTGTCCAAGTATACTTATGCCTGCGACTCTCCAGATTTGCAAACATGGCAGCTGTAATTGTATTTACAACTGAAACACAGCTTTGTTCTGCAAAATACTAGCATTACACATTGTTTTCCTAGCCCATTCTTAACTGAGACTCTTCATTTTGCACTGTGAGCACACACTACATTTGTTCTTGCAAATTAAACAGCATAATTAAAATGTATATTGCAAATACAATGGTCTGGCTGTTCTTACCTGAAATGGCTGTTCTACGTACAAAGGAATTGTAACTAAAACTAAAAAGAAATAAATCCAATCTAGTTGTGTTTGGCAACATGTACCGCATTAACTTAAAAAGAACAAATTATGACTGATTAGCACTTATGTTTTCAAAGTTCTTGTGATCTTCCATGTCTCTGCTCCCATGCTACTAAGTTTGAACTGCTCCCCTACAGCCCTGCACACAGCAAAGTATGAGTAAACATATTCAGAATACATCTCTCACCCCAAGGATCCACACTTGATTTTGATATAAAATGTTATTAACTTTAGCTCACAGTACAAAAGGTCTTGATCAATAATTGTTTCTACCTGTCTATCTTATTTCTGTGTATCTTCTAAGACACTTTTGGGCTGCTGCCAATGCATTTTGGTTTGTAAGCACATAGCAGTGTATCATGCACCTCAAATCTGTGCAGGTTTATCTTTTCATTAGGTAGAAGATGGGGGTTTTTTTATCTACATAGATTAGATTAGTTTAAGGTCACCCTGGGAAAAGAGAAGGGAAGGGAAGAGAAGGCAGAAGGGAAGGGAAGGGAAGGGAAGGGAAG
>JANRGW010040339.1:0-40981 GCA_024733675.1 Psilopsiagon aymara | reverse complement strand
GCCACAAGTCAAAACCACAGTGCTGCACCAGCTACCAAGAAGGAGAAAAATGACTGCTACTGCTGAACCCATGACATACTGGTACCTCAATTTTCACTTCCTTCCTAATTCCCGTCTCACCAGAAAAATTATGGCTACTTCAAACCTTCTCACTTACTGTACCTTCCCAAACTGGTGGATGATCTTGCTTGTATACTCTACCAAGACAAAACCCATCCTTGTTTGTCCCATGTCAAGACATACATCTATTTTTACAGCATCTTCCTGTTCTCTTCAACCTATTTTTTTTTCTTTGCATTGACAACTTAGAATTGTTTTCCAAAACCAAGCAGAAATAAAAGCCGTAATAGAAGGCAAACTGTCAGGCTGAAGCAGTAAAGGCTTTATGGTTCCCCTAACACTCAGCATAAAACAATAAGGCACATTTCAAAGTTAGCTGCGATGTAAAGTGCAGTCTCTTTGCATAGAAGATGCATGTTACTATTTCAGTTGCTACAGCTGACATACAACTGTTGGGCTGAACTAGTTACAAACAAAAAATAGATCTCTGTCTGCTCCCGAATACTGAAGCATTTCCAAAATATTAACAAAAAAGTGTGGCTGAGGGAAATTTAAGCCAAGTATTTTACATGAGCAGCAAGCTAAGTGCTGCTGGGAGCTAGTGGCTAACTATTCCAACAGCAGGGATAATATATCAATTTTTTTCCCTAGTATTTCGGTACTTACTGGGAAATTCATCAATGCAATACACACTAGCATTTACTATGCGATCCATTTCTAACCAACCACCAAACTACCACCAACCCAGTGTATAGGATGCCAATGAGTATGTGCTGCCGTGGAACAAAAAGCCTGTCTGGAGAGATGATGAAACAGATACGCAACAGCACAACTGGACTGACAGAGGTAGAGATTTTGGGAACATGCTCCAGGCCTCCAGGAGTTCAGATCTCTCCAGCCTCTAAGACCTGGGATAGGCTTGCCATGCTCTTTATTAAAAGCCATACTGTTCAGCAGCACCCCTGAAAGTATCTGGAATGCAGGAGCTAGAAAGGGAACAACACAACTGTGAAAAACAGCATTAATAAGGAGACAAAAACAGCACAAGAGAACTCCTCAGATACACAGCAAACTTCTAATGGCCTTTTCTTCAGCAGTTTGTAGTCTGCCTGTGAGTTCTGGATTCCTCTAAGATGTAACAGCATCCAGCCTCCCGCATGTTTACACTGTTTCCCAAATGACTACTGTGGAAAGGTTGCTATTAAAAAAAGTCCCTTTTTCCTGCCTGTTGCTGAAGATGCCACATTTGACTGTCTTTATATTTTATAATACATCAGCCAGGTGCTGCTTCTGCCAAAAAATGAAAACTTCCAAATGTTCCAAACTGTAATAGCTCATACAACTACTGGGTTATTCTTTTGCTTTGAACAGCACAGGACACTGAAAAGAGGAGAAAATGTAAGTGTTGCCCACTAAGCACCATGTAACGACTCCAGCCACCGTATGCAATTTCATTTCATACTTCCAGCTAAGGAAATAATGCTTCTCCAGCTGAGTTAAGGAAACATTTTCACGTCCATTCCCTTTTCAGAAGCCACTAAAGGAAAATCAGAGTGATGCACTTTTTAATGACTTTGGCATAACTAAAAGAAAACTTCACTCTATAAAAGGAAGCCTGTTTTTTCTCCTTATTTGGCAGTAAAACATGTACTGATTGTGAACATGGCTTGAATACAAAGTACATTGTAATTGAGCTGTATAAGTATTTCAGTTTAAGATGGAACTTCTAATCTTTCTGTTGTATGATCCAAAGACTATGATGACTTCAAATTCAGAGTTTCTAGCTGTTTACAAAGCAGAGTTACACAATTGAAAAGCTTATTGCTTAGGAGCCATTATTCACCAACAAATTAAAATAAAAAGTAGCAGCAAGGGTTATACACTGCTTTCAGTGATATTTAAATGCTGAGTACCCTATTATTAGTTCATATGTTTTGAGAAAAACACCTTGTAACAACAAAATTACTAATGTACATGGGCGGCATTCAGTCTAGTCCAGTGTCCTCTCTCTTATTATCATGGCTTCAACTAGCCATTTTAAATGACAACCTCTGTTCAACCTCTGTTACAGCCTGTTTTGAGACAGGATGTCATCCCATGGGAGTTTTCTCCTATTGCCCAATATTTTGGAGACTAGGCTGTGCCCAAAATTCTTTCCAAAAGCTGCCTCTTGTTTGTTAAATTTTTGTGGCCAAAGAGGCTGCTGCTTCTCTTGCCGACCTTACTAAGCTCTTTGCCATACTGTTCCCCCACAGGATACTTCTTTTCTACAGTGCTGTGACAAGGCAAAGCAAATGGCAAAATTTAAAAAGTAATTGGAAAAATCAATAGAAAATAATAATCATCCCCTAATCTTAAATGAATAAGTCACCAAGTCTGGCTGTGGAAGTTCTGCAAGCAAAGCTCACAGGAGGCTGAGAGAATACTGTAAGGAAGTGTCACTACCCGCCTGTTGTGCTCCTCTGGGAACATCAGCTAGAGGCAGCAGGACACGGAGTAATAGCCTAGCTGGGCCTTTGGTCTTGTTTCATCTGCCTGGGCTCATACTGAGGATTTCATCATTCTAACTCCAGGGATAAACCTCACTGGCATGACCTAAGCTTACACACCTTGGTCATAAAACAAAAGCCGACTGGAAATTGTGTGTCAAATGGGCAGAGCAGATGGCACATTTACTGGTTTAGACAAGACTGAGTTACTGAAACACTAAAACTGAAAGGTCAGGCCGGAGATCTTCACAGTAGATATGATTTTTCTCTACATCTGACTGTAGAGCTGGAAGATCACCCACAACACAAAGTGAGGGATAACAGCTTTTTGATCAGCTTTTGACACCAATGGAATGAATTTTTACCCAACACCAATATTACGCAGAGGCTGCTGGAGCTACTGGCTTGAAGCTGTCCTGCGCCCTGTCTCTACAGTTATCTGGGCTAGGCAGGAGGACAGGAGACACTCTATCTCCCTGACAGAAATTCTGGGGAGCTGTCAAGGGGGGATGTGAAAGGATTCATTCATCCAGTGGGAGCGCTTACAGGATGCAGAGACTACACAACCACAGCAGAAAGGGATGGCAAATCTGCACTCCTGTCCCACAGTATGTTCCCTGAGGCAGAAAGAATTTATGGTAGAAATCCAGCAGAAAAAACAAAACACAGCAACATATTGTGATAGGCTAAAATGTATTTAATTGTTAATACAGTCAAAGGGAACCACTGAGCTAATAAATGGGTTATTATTCCTGTGAGGAGGTGACAAGTGGCACATTTGATTATTTGATTATTATATTAATGCCAGATTACGTGTTTAATTGATTTAAATTATTCTAACTCAGCTGAGGTTGGCATATTTGAGCCACCTTGATGTGACATATCATAATTCATTATTTTCCTTAGCCAGCTCAGGGAATTTGAGAAGAATCAGGGGCATCAGAGGAGCAAAGAGGTACAGGAGACTAACTGCTTTCCCCTGGCTGTGTCTCTTCCCTTTCCTACAATAACTCTGCTGATGATCACTGTTACCAGCTTGAGCTCAACCTGCCAATCACTCTGACACTGCATTTCCCAAGCCAGAGACTCTCCTATGAAAACTGTTGACTCCGATTAAAATATTATTTCTCACAATATTATTTTTTACTACCTGCTATAGAACTCTGCATGCACAAGATGAATGCTCATGAGGGCTTAATTTAAACAGGAACATGACAGAATTGATAAATCTAGTGACAAGAGCAAGAGCAGCCAAGAAGTGAGTGAGACCTGTGCGCTATTCTACCCAGCTGCTGCACTGAAGATGCAACTCAGTGGGTCACGTTCTCTACCCTTACTATCTGAACC
Organism: Psilopsiagon aymara; assembly: GCA_024733675.1. Lineage (NCBI taxonomy): Eukaryota > Metazoa > Chordata > Aves > Psittaciformes > Psittacidae > Psilopsiagon > Psilopsiagon aymara. Next base: position 37,085 of record JANRGW010040339.1, on the reverse strand, counting down.
CAGCCTTAGAGTACGCTGGACATTTTACAGAGTAAAGAGATGTCCTGGTGACCCAAGCAGAATAAGACACTATTTTTAGGTTCAAAGCCACTGGGACTCAGCACATGGAGTTGCTGGCACTGTTGCAAAACTGCTGCTATGGTCCAAAACTATCAATAAAGAGGAAGAAACCACTGCAATCAGATGGGAAAGATCTTCCACCTGCAGAGGTTGTTTAAACCTCTGGAAACATAAGTGTTTGGACACTGCTACTCCCTCAAGCCACAAAGCTGTATGTTTGAAGTGATGCACTGTGGGAAACAGCACATTCTCTTCTCCCCGAAACCTGTGCAGGGTAGATGAACAGAGATGCTGATTCAAGGACTCCAAAATGCTAGCAGATCATGCTACCTCCAGCCACCACCACTAGCATATTCACCCTGGTGTAGGCTCCCACATCCTGCAGAGATGCTCTGCTTGCAGAGGGCTTTGCTGCAGACCCCAGCTAGTGCAGGTCTTGGTCCCCAGTGTGCCTGCAACTGACCGGGGCAAGGAAGTGTTGCTGTGTGGGGCAATAATTACTTGGCAATTACAAATGTGGGAAGGAGCCATTCTGGACCAACAAAAAACTGTCATCAGGAGAGGACTTCCTCCTCATTTTCTTTTCTTTCCTGGGCTAGGGATTTCTTCATTTTGCTAATGCTGGAAAACCATCACTATGCAAAAACTCTCAGTGCCACGGCTATAATAAGCTGAGGGAAGGGCCGACTTACCTTGCATTGTCCCTCCCATGTGATTTCAAGAAGTTCATATCACGATATCTGGACAGGAATGCTACTAGCTGGTCATTTGTCCTGCAAGAGAAAGAACACAGGATGCGCAAATTACACTGTGAAAACTACTATGTCTAGTGTAATTTATACACTTACTGTTCTCATTTGGGGACCATCCACAGAATCTGTGAAGAAGGCAGATGCTAAAAAAACTTACATTCTGCTGCTGAACTTCACTGTCTCCCTCAGGAAAGCACACTTGGGAAGAAGCTCAGCTTTAATATATCTTCACAAATTTCCTATCAGCTCTAGGAAGATTTTTCTAAGCATTGTAACAGAGTATGTATTAAGTAATACTGCTCAGCACTTTTAAAGTACAAAAATCCAGCTGTGAGATGACTGCACTGATAGTCCAATTTTACATGCTTTCTTGGACCTTTCGTAGGGACTTTGGTTAAGTATCTATTGGCATTCTATTTGTTTTCATCCTTGTAATAGAGAAGAGGCCAAGTTTGGAATGCAGAAAGCAAGGGAACTCAAATGTCAAAATACAAATATAATTAAGAGGAACAAAGGAATTCAGAATTCAGAAGGTTAATTCCAATTAGCATGACTGGCAATCTGATACCAGTAGTTTCAGAATTTCAGCTGACATGTCCAAGAATGTATTTATGCTTGACAGCTTTTGTAGTGCGTTATTTCTTTAACAATGGAGCAAAAATGTTCTCTATTTATCTAGGTCAGCATATTAAAGAAAATGGAATAAATCATACTAAAAAGATCTTCATCTCCTGAGTTGCATTCAAAACCACAACATTATAGATACAGTACCATTTAAGCAATGGTCTGTAATAGAGCTGGTGGCAGAAAAATGAAAGATAAAGCAGCTGTCAACAGTACTGTATCTTGAAAACATTTTATTATTATAAAGCCACAGATAGCCAAGTTAAACCAGATACCTGTACAAAATTCATTTAACTCCTGGGCTCAGGCTGCAACAACTTGGAAATGTTATCAGCCTAGTAAACTATCTTCATAATCATTGATTTTATCTGGACCAAATGAAATATCGGCCTATCAACCAGCCTGAACCTCCTGTAGGAGCCTGAGACCCTCCTCCTATGCTCACTCATGTGAGCTGTAATACCTCCCAAGGTCAGACTGCATCTCTATTTGGCAACCTCAGAAAACTGCTTTCTGTATAGTAAGCTGTGCAGATTTTCACATTTGCTGCTCCAGTGATTCTCCATCTTACTGGGATGAATAGGCGTTTAGTGAATTTACTTAGCAATGCTTCCACATGAAATGGTTTCAATGGCCAACATCCTTGGGTGAGTTTCTAGGCAAAAGCTGGCATGCAAAGATGATCTTTAGAAATATAACCAAGTTTGGAAGTGCCTGAGCTTTAACTTCCTTACAGGTAAAATCAAATCAACCAAGTAACAATCCACACCACTCAATAAAACATCATCATTTCTAGATTGCTCACCAACCTGTGTTCTGCTGTTCAGCAGTGTTCTAACAAGTCTATTTGGACTTGGGGCTACAAACTTTTCAATGCTTCTCACTTTTTAGATAATACTTATAAACGCCCACATGATGTTTAGCTCTCACAGTAATTACTAATTGACATTTTCCCACTTCCTGAAAACACTTATGGCATCCTGGTCCTACTTTCACTTTTTTCCTCCTTGTCAATTAGGTCTGCTTCTTTTCACGTGCTGATAACATAGAAATAAACCATCACATTTCCAACTGGTAAAACTTTCTAGTCATTTGACATTTAGATTTACGTGGTCAACCAATTCTGTGCTCAGCATGGAAGCACACCGAATTTCTATTAAGCTTTCATTCCAATTGCTTCTTCTGTCCCTATATCATGAGGATGCTGTGCATCACCTCTGAATTATTCCACATCATGACATTAAAAGCAAAATCTAAGGTATTGAACACACCATATATGCTAATGCAGTTGCTAAAATCCCCCTCACCTTTCAGAAAGCTTTGCCTTCAGGGGTGTATTTCCTTAATGCCTCTGGTAGCAATACAGATTGCTACCACACTTCTTCAAACACAGTACCAGCAGGGTCTTTACATTATTGCAGTGCCTCTGGCACCAGCTATTTACAGTGCCTCTGGCATTCCTTCTGAGGAATACTAAAGACTCGGGCCTATTTTTTCTCCCTAAGTACGGCAATGAAAGCTGAGATTTTCAGCTGAAGACATCACTGGGAGCAAGACCAACTCCACACTGCCAAATTAAATTCCTCTATAGCTCCACAAATTTCAGGGATAATTCACTAAGCATAAATCTGGCAAAAAATATTTTACCAGCCATCATGGTATAACAGAAAGTAACAAGTATAATAAAGCCTTCCTAAGAGGGAAATAAAAAAGTCACAAGGATAGGGAAAGTAGTTCACACTACTGACTAAAACACACCAATATACATAATACATTCCAATCAGTTTCCCTAGCGTGTAACACAACGTGAATACGTATTGAGGAAAAAACCTTTCCACAGCTGGTGTGTGAGGCTGGAGCTGATGGATGCATTCACACAGCTCCCACTTACTCCTTTTGTTATTAAATTCACTGGGAGGGCAAGGCACTGGGGAGAAGGATTAGCCAGCTGGCTACCCGTGCTGTTAGCAGGGAGGAAGGATGATGCGGGAGTAGAGAAGCTGAGGAAAAACACAGTTTTCAGGTGTGCAGCATGCAGAGAGAACAGGAAGCTAATCTTCTAGTGAGCCCCAAGTCTAGGGGAAGCTTGTGCATGCGGCAAAGCTTCCAGAAGGAGATGACAAGTGAAGATACTGGATGTGAAAACAGAGCATTTTCAACTTCACTGATGTAGATTTGGTGCTAATCAAGGGCAGGTCTGCCAGGTGGGATGGAGTGTTCATCTCTTACCAGAACTTTACTGAGATCACCTCAGTAAGGTCCTGCTGCTCTCCTTCCACAGCAAGTGTAGACAGAGGTAGCAGAGGCGGCACACCACACCTGCCTGCCTGACTACTGTGATGCCACTCAGCAAAACCCAGCCAAGCCTCCCACAGGGCTGGGCTCAGAGGATGAGAAAACTTGGCTGGGCAGGCAGAGGGGTTCCGAGGGCTGCAAAAGCAGCTTCAGGGCTGCTAGTGGCTCAGTCCTAGGCTCTGTCCAACCTTGGGAACATGGCTAGCTCCTCGGCTGGAGCTCAGCCCGGAGTTAAGAGTCAAGAGAGGTAGAGTTAGAGGTCTAAGGAAGTGAAAGATGAGTCCTATAGCAAGAAGGGAACTTGGAAAATAATGTCAAAGCAAGGTCTACCACTAGTGTTTTCTCAGACCCTAGCCTGGGACTGAGGTGTCCCAGGGCATGAGCAGGCTAACCATGCACTCAGTAAGCACATACACATGCTGAGCACTGCAGTAATTTCAGACTAAAATGGAAAACTGGAAAGAGAAACAGTGATTTTATGTTTGCATTGCCTGAAGGTGCTGGCAGGTCTGCCTGGGAAGCGGCACAAGTGTGTCCCTGCACACAACCATGGCTGGACACTGCGGAGAACAAAAGACAATGTTTGGCTTGCTGGTTTTAAGCAAACCCTTCAAATCCTGATGACTAATACAAGCAAAGAGCAGAGATCCCTTTAGTTTACAGCTGTGAAAATAGATTAAGAAAATCTTTGGAGAATCTGAGAAAAGGAAAATAAGCAATTGTTACTTTTGGAAGATCGTGAAGGCTAATATAAATGTCCTTGATCCAGCAATGTACTTTAATGCATGGGCAACTTGAAGGATATAAGGAATAGCAGCCACTTCAATGGGACTATTCAAATGTCAAAACTTACATAATTGCACGACAATTTGGGTAAGTTAAGCTCAAAAGTTCAGAAACATTTAGCAGCCACAGGTATGGAAGCAAGAGAATTTGATCCTCTGTAGGAATCAGATGCAGGAAAGACTAACTGCTCTGTTGGATTCTGGGGTTGTACTCCGTCAGTTTGGTACTGCATGGGCTGCCCACTTGCTTGGCAGAGCCTGGTGCCCCTCTCCAGAGGGGCATTTCAGACATGCTAGTGTTGGTCGGACTGTCCCTCCATAGAACCTGGGGCTTACCCCCTACAATCCAGACTGGGAACTGGGGGGGAGGCTGTCCTGGCACAGAGCAGGCTGTGGCTTTGTAGACAGATGAGACCCTGCTGATTCAAACAGGGAGCAGTGACAGTGAGAAAAACTTCCTGGGGAGCACAGATTGCTGCAACCCAAATAGCCTCCAACTTAACAGAAACCCAGTCCAAAGTCTAGCACCAACCCACAGAGATGCTGCGGCAGAGGCAGTGCTGCTGAAAAGCTCTTTTGGTTTTTCTACTTCAGCGGGTGAGGTTACAGGCAGGAAGGTTCAATTTGCCATCTGCTTCAAGTGATCTCACCAGTGAGGTCTTCAAGAAATGCCTTCATTTCAGATTATCCGTGCACTGGGTTTATAGCTATTTCCTTTATCAAGAACCAGACCAAGCAATCTTGTTTCAAACTTCATGAAAAGTGCTAGGGGCTGCAGTCCACCTGCATACAAAGTATAGATCACTTCTGTCTCTTAGGCATTTAATTTCTGATCTATCAAAAAGGTAAGGCCAAATAAATGGTTTTAGATGTCATGCATGCACACAGTTTTTCTGCTTGGAAAGCACCTCTCATACTGCTTTCAAGAAAAGGAGAATTCTTTTGCTACTGGCTCCAGGTTTGAGTCAGTAATGAAATCCACGTAAATCTCTCCTATTGTCTTGTTGGACTTTAGATTTCTATAGGCACCTTCATTCTCCTCAGCCCTGTTTCACTAGCAGTGCCAAGGAAGGGAGGGCTTTTACTCAAGTGTTTCTGGCCAGGTCATTCCCAGTACTTCATTGATCAGGAACATCCCACATTGTCCCAACTAAAAAGTCTGTCTTGAACTTATCCTGAATTAAGCACACAACCACTGGCCAGGGACAGCTGCTAAGCTGAACCCAGACTAAATTCCACTTTTAATCATTATTTTCTGGCATTATTTTCTTTTCTTCTCTTTTTCTGTATGCCTGCTCCTACATGCAAGTATCAGCACTGAAAAATGGATTCTGCTATCCCTTTCAGGCAGCTCTAACTCACTTTAATCACAAATGTAGATACTTGTAAATTACAGCGTAGGAATATGAAAAGCCAGAGCAAGGCAATTAACCTGTGGCTTTAAATTTATTTAGAACAGACCTGCTCAGTCCTGGTCCCACACTTCTGCAGAAACAAGGGCAAAGTCTGCTGGAAACAATCGCATCTTGGCCTCTGGGCAGTGATTTTGGCCCAGGCACTGATTTGATTTGAATGTGATTTTTACCCTTAGTGCTTTTGTCACTGTTAAAACCTTAATGTGTAGAAGAGATTTTTTCCTATGCATTTGCTAATCGAACAAGTAAAAAACTAACACCTTTTTTATTGCTACATAATGGGGCAAAAGGAACTTTCCATTGCCCTGCCTACTCCCAGCAAAGGAAATGTGAGGGTGCCCAGGTTGTGACTATTCACAGCACTGCTCATAGGAGGTAACTGCTATGTTAACCACACAGCATAACAGAGATGAAAAGCAACAGCAAGAGCGGAGCTTTTACAAGGTGCCCTACTCTCTCCCAGCAAATCATCCTGTTCAGTAAGTGCACAGCAGTTGTGAGCTGTAGCCACCAGCCATCACCAAATCTGGCCACAGCTCTGAGATTTTTTTCACGTATTTACCATATCCTGCAAAGACAAAGGCTGTATTCCCTACAGCAACAACACCGTAGTGCTGAACTGAAGCAGTGACTGTGACGCTAGCACATGGCATCTGCAGGCAGCTCCGGAATGCAGGCAGCCAGTCTCACCAGACCCCAACATGTACAAGTCCACACTGGGCTGCACACTTGCTTCTCGTGAATTCACACTGCCTGTGCTAGTACAGAACAACACACTCACTTGTGAGGAGACGGCACACTGAAAATGGGCGAAATTCATAATCATGACTAATTTAGTGCTATCTACAGGCAAGGCTGCTGCTGCTGTGCAAGACCTGACAGCTGCAACACAGAGGGACAAGAGTGAAGGGAGAGAGTTTGCTCTGGCTGTGGTGATCAGTATTGACACCAAACAGTGGTAGTTCTGCCATGGTGTGGAGTGAGGAGAGGTAGGAGAATATCTTGAAACCAGCTGAACAGACAAAAAGCCAGAGTAACAAACATAAAGGGCAAAGCCTTTGGGAGAGTAGGGCCTCTAGAGCAAGGATGACAAAGGCAAATATATAGTCAGAAGAGGTAAGTAAAGACTGTTACAAGTTCTCTCAGTGCCCAAAGCTTTGGTATTTCCAGCTGTACCTGCCCAACTCCCCTCCACAGTTTCCTTTCCCAGGATCACTGTGCTTGTGCGAAGGCGCAGCCGTACAGAGCATACCCATACAGCAACCACACATACCAGACATACAGCTCTTTGCCACAAAACTATTTCTAGAAGGTCCCTAGAGAAGAAAAAGACTTCTGAGAAGAAAACTGGAATTATGGGGCAAACTCCTCTACTCAGAGTTAATTATGATATTACTCTACGGTAAAACATGCAGTTGTGCACACAAGAGCCTGGAAGCTGAAGAGCTGAGTACCTTCAATTTTGCTACCTCCTTTTCAGTAAATTCTAGTAATTACGATTAAGCTCATTGATTTCAATAAGTGATTAAATTAATCTTACTTACCACATTATTGTAAAGTATGAGGACATGCCATCACTACCAAGACCCCTGTGGCAGAAGGAGAGTTCCTTCTCTAACTATTCTTAACCTGGGGCCATCACGCCCTACTGTCCTCTCACTCAAGGAGTGAAGGTGTTCAGACTGGCTCAGCAGCTCCACAGCTGCCAACAGCCCTGTATCACCAGGAGGAGCAGAGACGGTAATGAAGAAGGAGAGCAATCCAGGACATGGGGAAGAACTATTGCGAATTCCCATCTACACCTGTATACCCTATCCAAGACATTCAGAAAGCTTTGCTCCTGTGTCTGCTGGGGACACGGCAACATTGGCAATGAAGCTGGGTATGATCTTGCCACTCCAGTAAGGTACCCTTATCCACACTGGCCCTTCTACAACACCACTAAGCACACATGAATGTGGAGAAGTGCATTTCTCAGTGGGCATATTTTCGTTATTTATTCAATGTACTTTGCTGAAGCACTATTATACATAAGTGAAGGGGGCATATAAGGATGCTGAGGAGGGGCTCTTCATTAGAGACTGTAGTGACAGGACAATGGGTAACGGGTTCAAACTAAAAGAGGGTAAGTTTAGATTGGATATGAGGAAGAAATTCTTTAATCTAAGGGTGCTGAGGCACTGGAATGGGTTGCCCAGAGAAGTTGTGAATGCTCCATCGCTGGCGGTGTTCAAGGCCGGGTTGGACAGAGCCTTGGGTGGCATGGTTTAGTGGGAGGTGTCCCTGCCCATGGCAGGGGGGTTGGAACTGGATGATCTTAAGGTCCTTTCCAACCTTTCCAACTATACTATGATTCTATGATTCTATGTGGGTGAATGTGCATGGCATGCACGGGTAACCTGACAAAAGGATACAACAGCCGAATGATTCAGCAGAAAAAAATCAAAAGCCTGTAAGTCCTCTCTCATACTTATAGCAAGATGATCAACCATGCACATGCAGCACAACAACACAGGAAAAAACCCTCCCACTGCAGGGTTCAGCTTTTGGACCCTGGTTATGTAGGCGGACCTTCTCACTGATGCTCCCACTCCTCTCTCCCCAGAGGCACTTCAGTGCAAGGAGAGGCTTAGAGAAGCCTGATACTGGCTGTAGCACGGAAAAAGACTGCCACCTAAAACTGCAAAGAAAAGGAAAGGCTATATTTAGCCCTTGCTATCTATTGCAGAACAAATATTAGTATGGCAGGCATTTCTCAGAGAAGCTGATTCCCATTACAGCATTCATTTGGAAAACGTACCATAAAAATGGGAACCACAGATAGGATTTCAGAGGCCAACTGCGTGTGGAAGGATCTAGGTGACTGCTAACACCTCTGCTTTTACACCAGTGCTGTCTTAAATGGTTTAGCTTTCAAGTCAGGTTCAACCGAGGAACAAAGTAATGGAAGAAACTATTGCCTGCTCAGCTCACTCAAATATTTGAGAGATTAGAGTATTGCTTCAGCAACAGGGCTGCCATCAGGGCTGGGAGTTGCACTGAGGTATTTCACAGCATTAGTGTTCTGCATTTTGATACTCCAGGCACTGATCACTCATCATACGGGATGCAGCTACTTTCAGTGCAGCTCAGCCAGTGTTGTATGACTCTCAAGACATTTTATTAGCAATACAATCATCTTTGCTCTACTTTCAATTACTGCTTCCCATTCAACCATTGTCTGTTTCCTACGGAAAAGAACAGAACTAACATAGTCACAAAAGAGTAAAGTCTTCTTTAAATGTCACACTGCTGAATAAACCTCTTCCTAGTGAGAGTACATAAATGCCTGGGTACAAAGGAGATGTACTAACAAAAAAAGAATATACTCCATCGTCTGCTTTCTGAGCCACTCCACAACCTATTCTCCATAAATTCACGGCTTCAGATGGCATTCATAAAATAAATAAATAAGCCCACTGCTGAGAAGCAGCAGCACATGCTTAAATGAAAATCCTAAAGAGACCATATAAGAGAATTCCACCAAGGATTAATGAACAAATGTGATTAAAACTATCTACAGCTTTGGACTGCAGCCAAAACGCTGCCAGCAGCATTTGATATGTAAATGCTTAAAACATTTGCTATGTGCACAGCCGCTGATGCAAAGCCTCTATAGAGAGTTTCTTCATCTAATTAGAGATATTGGTTTAGCAAACTTCGGAGTTTATAAAACCCCTCAACATCTCATTATTCTTTTAAAATAGAATATTCATTTGTTTGGAATGTTTTCCAGCTATATCCCATGAAACCCTTTGGCTAATGAAAAACTCCAGCCCTGTGTCAGCTAATAAACCCTACAGCTTTTATGATAATGAAATACTCACCATATGTACTCATTAAAACTTTCATACTTGTTGCTTTCGACTTTCTTTAGCTATTTGCTAGACATAAAGTAACATACTCAATTTCCAATTATTTTATAGTGCAATTTCAACACAATCATTTACATTATCCAGGATCTTATCAAACACACCGTACCACAGCACAATCACTGGGCCTCTGATCCGGCAAAATTCCTGACAGCATGCGCTTAACTGTAGCACACTTGGAGCTCTTCTCAAATGATGGGACTTTCACACTATATTCTCATAAATTACCTCATGGGTAAAGGTCTACATGTTCATGTGTTAGGAAGCAGCATGTGCAATTACACACAAGATTAGAGCTGAGAGCTGTCCTTTAACTAATCTCAGATCTCTCAGGTGCACAAATACACTAATTAAGGACACTTTTCCAGGGAGATCAGTTCAGTTGTACCTCAGTTTGTCCATCTCTGCTACAGATCTATCACACAACTCACTGACAACTTGAGATTTAACTCGCTGATGTTTACAAAACGTTTTAAAGAAATCTCCTCACTCCCTGGAGTACCTGAGCTGATCTCAGGAATTCATTTGTCCACGGTAATGACATTTTCAAAGCATCCCTACTGCTGTGATAAAAGATAAAGAAATAAGAAAACACTATCCTGTAATACCATGTCATTTGCAGCTCTTTTTTTCCCTCAATTTTAAAGCAACCTACGTATTTTACAGTAAAATTATAAATTGCTTTAAAGTAATTTTCCTCTAATAAATCTAATTTTAGGCAATTGCTAAGCCTAGATGATATGCATGCTTATCGACAATGAATGCGCTGGAAAACACGTGAATAACAAAAGCTCCCAAAGCTCCTTCCAAACGTGCAACTGCACAGAACTTGGTAGACATGAAAATAATCAAAGAAAGTCAGCTACATGCAGGATGAATTATTCCTTAAATAACCTGGAACGAATGCATTCAACTCAGAGGCATTTTGCTAGAAAGGAAGGAATATTTCACCCTGATTTGTTAAAAATGTCCTGTTTATTTCTCTACTTAAGTTTATAAATGATCAGCACATCACCACTAGTATCTGTTAGTTTTAAATCGTGCTAGACCAGGACCTGAGCGCCTGACAGCCTTTGCTAAAAGGCCTATAAATGCATATTTCCAACAAATATTTTTAAGTAAAGGCAGAGATGTGTGCCTAACTTTGACAAGGGCTAGAAAACTTCTTAAAGGTATATATTGCAGTAAAGCAAAATTCTTTTCCCACTACATGCAGAAGAGATGTCAGTTTAGCTGAGCTGCACATAAGGAAGAAAGCTCATTTTTATCAGTGCTAGCAAAACATGTCTAAGAAGCCTTCTGGAATTCCCATTATTTGTATGTTGAAATCAAAATAATGCACGCTGTTGAAGAGAAAATACAGCAATGTGGAGTTCAGCCACTTCTAACTATAGCCCGATCCAAGATGCTTAAAGTATTGGATAACTAACCCAAGGTTTTGATGCTTACTCAGCATTATGTCAGGTCTAAACATGAGCTGGCTCTCCTAAACTGAGGTGCCAGTTTTGAGTAAGCAAATTACCTTTTGGCATTGGCGCATTTTACATTCACAAGTAGAAATTTCTGTTCAAGGGCATAAAAAGTAGGTAAAATATTGTGAAAGCTACGTAAGAGAGAGAGAGTTGCCACGTTTGCCTACTCCCCACTTCAGTCTCTGCCTGTCTGGAATACCAGCAATTTGTCTAGCCATATTTCAGCCTGTTTATTTTGGCTCTGGTACATTTATAGTATATTTCCAGCCTCTTTTTTGGCTTTTGATTCCATCAACACAAATCTGCAAACTGAAATAAAATAACCTAACAGACAACCTTCTGTTTTAATTTTTGTTCCTTGGTAGAGTCAGTGGTTAAATATTATCTCCCCTGCTGTGGCTAACAGGCATGTAAGGGGTAAGCCATATACGTGCTTTGGGTCTTTTTTGCCATTGCAGACAGGATGCAACATCCTCCAGCAGTGGAGTGGAAGGTGTTTGACTCTGATCCAAGTGGGGGCCCATGGAGAGGCACAGCTGCTGCTCCAGAGCAGGCCAGGATCCTGGGCAGAACTGCTACAGCTCAGCTTCACTTCACTCTCCCCCAAGCAGCATCAGTAATTACTTGTTCTTATCCATGTTTACTTTCCATGCCACATGGTAGATTTTTGGACAGTCATCATTCTGACTCAAAATGAGTTATTCCCAAACCCATGATACAAAGGGAGGAGAAGCATCAGTGCAAGCAGGGGCAGGTGAACTTTGCATGTATTGCAAAGAACTCCATGGGAGCTTTGTCACACTCAGACAGATGGGTTCAGACAAAGTACAACTAAGCCAATGCTCTAGTAATTTCAGCTGACCTTCCACTAATAGCTGCCATTAACACTGTAGTCACAATTTTCCAAGGTAGCTGTGGTTTGGATAAATGGAAAGAACTATGATTTTCATGATAAAACTGCGCCGGTAAGGTGCATGACATCAGTGAGTCTGAACGCTTTTAACCTTTTTCTATTAGGACCATGAAGTGATTGAATGCAGAGCACAAAGCTAATAAACACATGCTATCTGCTGAAAACCCATCATGGAAAGGCTATTTTAATAATACACTGTCAAAGAACTATCATATTTTACATTTCCAACTACAAGAAAGTTGAGTGTTGACGTAAATGATCATTTTGACAGACAGTGAGCAGGAAGCAGCAGTGTACCTGCATAGGTTAGCTATACAGCTTTAAGCCACAATGCTGTTTACATTGGGATGCATGATTAAAGAGGATACATGCCCAGAATGTCTAAGTTCAGTGATGTTATTTACCTAATTTTAACCCTGCAAGGGAAAAAACACCAGCATTTTGGGTGTTACTTTCTCTCTTTCCAGCATATTCCTATTTAACAACTTCTATGACAATGAGGCCTTTCTCCCGCCAGAAAAAAATAATTTCTGGAATTACAGAAATAGTGGTAAATGCACTTTCTGCTCATTCTCCTATCAGATGCATGTTGGAAGAAAGCAAATTAGCCATTATCTTGCTCCTTACCATACTAATATTCTTAGTACCCTCAACAGTGAGACAAGCTCCCTCTTACAATTCATTTCATTAATGAGAAAATACTTTTTCTCTATCTTCTTTCCAGATGATAAAGTCCTATGCAAATGACTGCATTTCAATCAAGTTTCATATCTGTAATGCTCCAAAGTCAGTGCCATGTACTCAGTTTATACTAGTGTAAACCAGACCATAAATGTGGCTCTGTGTTCTTGGAATGGACATGGGGAAACTGTAACAAAAGCTTTGAGGTGTTTCCAACTTCAGAGGCTAGACTGCCTGAGCACTGAAGATAAGTTGCTAGCATGCACAGATAGCAAGTTAACAGACAAAAATTAGCACTGTCCTCCTATTACAGTGAGATTTGTTGCTTACGTGTTTCTTTGTAGGTAATTCTCCACAGGAAAAGTTCCCAAGGAATAATTTTTTTCCGCAAGGCCCATTCATTAGTGTGTCACAATGGCAGAAAATGTGACTGCTGTCAGTTACTACATGACTTGTAACAGCTGCTGAAATGCATTTGCCAACATAACTTACTTTTCACAAAGTTGCCTTTACCTGTTAATACAGTAACAAGCCACTCCATTATTAAATCAATTCCATCAATGCAGAAATCAATACAGAAAACTACCACATTTAACAAGCTAACACATGAACTCTTGATGGACCAAACCACAAACCACCCCCCTGTCAATCCTTGGATATCACTTGGAAAGATGCAGCACTAAAAAGAGTTAAGACATACATGACTATCCTATCTCATAAAAAGAACTGAGTCCACTTAATATTGCTGAAAAGTACCCCAAAAAAATGGCAGTGGAATATTCTCCTAACCAGCTGTGAATACCCAAGGATATTTAATTATTAAAACTAAACATGATAGATTTTTAGGTTTATCAAAGCACTGGGATTTTATTTGGTACAGAATGATGCTCCCTACTTTACATTTTTTCAGTGTTTATCTGCTGTTGCATATTCATGTAGAACCTCATCTGCCTGATACATCCCATTTTGATGAAAACAATAATCACTGATTAAATAAGCAAGTGGAGTGAGCTGCAGAAATTATGAAGTCCATTACTCAAATTAGTGAGACTTTGGTTAAAAGGATAAAAAAACTACATACTGGTCTGAACAGGATCTTTGTGATTGTTTCTACCATGTGTATTTTAAACAGCATGCTTTATATTCTGCAATTTTTTTCCCATCTCTAAAATTCAATTACCAAGAGTTCTGTGCACGAGAAGAAATTAAACTTGATTATGGGCCTAGATTTAAAGCAACCGTTCACTTAATCTAACTTATATATCCCCACATCCATTTGAAATTTCATTTGTACAAGTCAATAAGAAAAATTATTTGCTCATTAGATTAATTAAAATTAAAGGATGTTCACGTTCTTGCAAGAAAGTAGGAACAAAGCAACCTTGAAAATGTTTTGTGAAGCAAACTCAGCCAGAAGCAGTATTAATACTACTGCCTTTCCACCCTGCTCACCACTGCAGAGCTTTGCCTGCAGACTGCAGTCTGCCAGTTTGGGGGTGGGATTCTGCTGTCCTGCCACAGTGGAGACCCTCTGGCATCTGAAGAAAGGCAGCTGTGAGCATGGCACCCCCCTCCTAAGACATTTCCCCTTAGGGCTGGGATCCTCATCATCACATGCAGAAGGATAATGTGAGGGTGACATGCCCAGGTATCAGGCCAGGCCAGACTGCATTTCAGACAGAGATCCACCCAGCAGATCCACCTTGGACTTGAAGTCCATCACTGGTGGGCTATGTGTTCTACAATCTGCTGTCACAGTCTTGCAACTTAAGACTCATGAGAAATCTTTGCTTTTTTGCATACAGTTGTTAAGATTTCACTTTCTCAGCTTAGGTGTTAAACTTTGGTCATTTCTTAGTTTGTGAAATGTAACTTGCTCTTGGTCTATGTGCTCCCCATGGGCTGTGATTCAACACATCACCCCACCCTCACCATTTGTCACATCAGGAAATGAAAGCCATTTAATCATAACTTCCCCACATCACTTTCAAAATCAGCACATGTCTGACAAAACACCAAAGATTGGTTCACCTCAGGGTTCAGTGAAGATGCTCCTCTCCCCACACTCTGCTCATTGCAGAAGCCACCCCACCACAGCCCCTCTTTGCAGGGCTACCTGCTGGCCTGCTCAGGGGCAAAGCACGGCAGATCTGCTCCCAAATGCACCTTCTGCAAAGCTCACCAGGCACATCCCCTGCTGCCACACAATGCAGTGACTAACCAACGCTCCATGCCAATAAAGAAATATAAAGTGCTTCTGCTAAGCTTGCAAGCAGCAGGAAACCTGAGACCAGCATTCTACTGCTGGAAAAGGGAGCAGGAAAGCCCTTTCTGAGAAACCACAATGTATAGGCTAGTCAATATTGGTACCGGGTCTTGCCATCTCCTGGTTTAATTTGCAGCATAAACCTAGATAAAATGTGGTCAATACAGTCTCACATTGCTCTGAGAGCAGCCGGTCCTCCTGACGCAGCAGGAAAGATCTATCTGCACAAGGAAATGTTTATTTTCCATCCTACGTTTTGAAGGAAAAGGCAAGAGGGAATATGCACTCATCCAGTGATGAGCTTCTGTCTCCTAACTAGAGTTATCCCAAGAAATAAGCAGTGGGACCCCCACAGCAGAGGGGCCAGAGATGCTACCAAGAGCCCTTCTTCCTCCTGACAAGACCCTGCTGCTGAGGCCCCTTCAGAAACCTTATGTAAAGTGAATTAGAGTAAATCAGGCTCTTCCTGAAGCTCCTTGTAGGCCTGCCACTCCCTTTGATCCCTGAGCTGCCGAATCAACCTGCCAGAGCGCATAAATTCAAAAGACCAGAAGGCAAAATGGGGAAAATGGGGTCAGGCTAATGGAATTTAACATTAATTCTGCACCAAGCCTGAAAAGATGGAAGAACAGGGCCTGGGGGGTGAAAGGGATAATGAACTGAGAATTGATGGAAGCAAACTTAATTGGTTTTAACAACAGAAGGTCACATTTTGTTACCTTTATTTGGTTTGAGCAGTAATCTTATTTTGATAATTTGTGCCAGCTGATGACCTGCCCTACTCTTCATTGGGACTGCTCTGGATTAAGTCAGTGAAGAATGCAGAATGCTGGGATGAGGGGCACAAACACGTGGCAGAGAGAAGGTCTGAGTGAGAAAACAACAAAGAGACCATAAAGATCCATTAGCTGATATAACTGGGGCTGAGGAGAAAACAACAGTGAGGGAGAGAGGCTGGTGTTCCCATTCACTGCTGTGCTCAACAGAGCTTCAACCAATACAGTCCTACTGAATCATGAGATAAGCAGAGAATCAGTGGTTCACTTCAACAAGAGGCGTGTGAATTTAAGTTGGGTGGTCTGCCACTAGCTGACATCCTGACTTTGACAAGCCCTACTCCTTTGCAGGCAGGAGGTGACCTACAGTGATGTCCTGGCTACTCTCCCCTCCTAGGCTGCAATGGTCCACAGACCTGGAGGTCGTCCAGGCACTTTGTAATGGTACCCAGCACTGCCAGCACTGGTATCACTCAATACACAGGCTCTTAGCACGCCATATGTATCAGTTTCACATACAGAAGAAAGATTGGGGTGTTTCAGTCTTCAGCTACAGTTCTGTAGCTTCTACCAGTGACATGACTTGAGCCTTGCAGGAAAAGTTCAGTGCCTACACGATAGCACCTATACGAAGGTTTAGCAACAATACCTACCCTCACAGAGCATGCACAGCCACAGCTCCTGCCAGCCCCTGCTGCAGAAACCATCTGGAAGCTACCTCTCACCTGAGCGGCATGGTGCATCCCATCTGCAGAATACAATGATCTGAGGCTGGGCTACAACATCCTACACAGCTGCCTCAATTATTTACAGCCATAATGTGACACAAATAACCAATTTGGATTTAAAGATCTTTCAGTCTTCAGCTGCCCCAAGAATGCACTGTTGCAAGATTACGTTCTAGAAACTACTTTGGGACAGAAAACTTCTAAACAGAGATTGACTCTGTATTTGGAAAAGACTTGGCTCCAAACCAGTTCCTAATGTGGCAAAGAGTGCAATTATCCCGATGAAAGGTTAGGGATGCTTGTGCCTACAGCTGGTTCATCAAGTAACGCTGAATGATGGATATAATTAAACAGCATGCAGCAGAGTGGAATGTGCGCTACAATGAACCATTTAGGGCTTCATCCCCTCTGATCAGCCTGGAATTGAAGCAGCACAGTCACAAACATAGGCAACGCTATTCAGCACCACTATTTCTGTAGAGAGAGAATCAGAAGTACATAAATGCATCGTGACTAAGTGTGCTGTGCAGGAGGAGCAGAAATGAAGTATTCAACTGTAATATGGTGCAACTATAAATAGTAACTAGCCACTAATTCCACCTGGGATTGCACAGCAAAATGCAGATCTTGAATTCCTGCACCATCAGGTCAAAGCTTGCACAATATCTCAAGATCTAAAGTTTTGACTAGTTAGCATTAGTCAGGACTAAAAGGCATGGAGGTGCCTTACTCTCTTCTGATCCACTCAAGCTCTGCAGCACTGAAGTTGCTCGTAGTCACTGGTTTTGGTTTCCCGGCAGCATTTATAGACTGATCAAGTACGGTCTGTCCCTCAGAGAAAAGGATGACTGTGAAGGACCCCCTTAAACAGCTCCCACGTAAGGGAGTGAGTGCACTGGAAGATCTTAGCCTCATGCTTCCCACATCTGTCCTGCAACCACTCTCCTCCATGCCACAGCTTCTGGAGCCTGTGGACTGGAGCATTAGCACATGGTGTGGTCTTAGGGACTTCAAGTGACAGCAGCAGCACACAGAGCAACTTTGGATGTCTCGGTACAAGTATTACAGTGTTTCCAGGAGGGAGGCAACTGGTGGCAGCTGGTGACCAGCTCTTGCCTGGCACTGTGATTCTGGGGAAAAAGGAGTTTCCACTGGGCAAGAGTAAAGGGAAGAGCCAGCTGGTACTGGGCACTTGTGCCACCCTTGCTCTGAAACCACGGTAGGTTACTGCTGCATTTTATTTATAGAGAAGAGCTTTTAAAAAAACCCTATTGTTCCAAAGCAGCTTTAATTTTATGCAAAGTATTTCATTCAAATCAGCCCTTCAGCTCATTCACATGCAGTGATCCTGAATAAAAAAAAGTCAGTGCATAATTTAATATCAAGACAAGATCAGAATTTAGGTATAAATTGGTTGAAAAAATCTTCAACATCAAATACCATTCAACTCAAACATTTATAGGTTTATTTGTGAGGAAGAGTTCATCTATTCCTGTCCTTTATTTCAATATCACCACTAACAGACTGGATGAGAAGAACATACTTGCTCACCCTTTAATGCTCTTTTGGTTCACAACTATTTAAGAGTGACTTGGGAAAGGTATAATGGCACATGTTGTTGTTTCATCTTCACTTTGAACCGCCACCAGGTATTATTTTGCAGCTGTTTTATTGTAAGTGGCATCCTGAAATCTAAAGAAAAAAGGTGTCTTAATGGCAGTTTCAACAGATTTTTAATTTCCTGAGAGAATGCAGAGAGACCACGGAGGAAGAGCAAGTTTAAAATGCAATGCTATAACAGAAATGTTTCCCTCGTACAAGCAGTTTTAGCTTTGGGAATTTGATAATGATTTTGCTGAACTTTCTTAAAAAAACCCCAACAAACCACAAACAAAAAACCAACCAAATAAAAAAGACCCCACAACCCCCAAAAAACAAAACAACGAACCCCTTTTCCCCCCCAAACCCAGCTGAAGATTAAAAAGTTTCTGCTCATAAAGCCCAGGTTAACACCACACTGATGTGTTTCTCTGCAGCTTCTGTTAGCCACCTCACAATTAAATCCAAAGTAAAATCCGCATGGCGCAAAGCTGCAGGAGAGCACACAGGAAAAAATCACACCTGGGATTTCCCTAACAACTGACATCCCACTATGCTCTCAAACCCCACTGGAGCTTCTTGCTCAGGAATGCAAGGAGCAGCAGAGTACCATGGGAAGGGCTTTCCCATATGGGAGCACTAGTGGGGAATTTTGCTAACCATGGATTTAAAGGACAAAAGCCATCCTGCATGAAGGACCCTTTTGTGACTTGGTTACCCCAGACTATTTATCAACAAAGACAAGTTGTAAATGAAAACCAGGTTTAATAAATAGCCTTGGAGCTGTGAAGGAGAAAAAGCTGAGCTGGCAAGATCCCTTATACTGCTCAATGTCTGCCTCCATCCCAACATATCAGTCTCCCTTACAAAAATACTATTCTAGATATTATTTTAGAATAGTATTTTTAAAATAGTTATAGACGAAAACATAGAATATCTTTGAAGACAAAAGATGTAACTGCATTGCCTAGGAACCAATCATGTATATTATCACAATATTTGTACTGTTATTGCTTATAGATCAGGCTGTCTGGTATCTAGTGAAGACGCACATTTAACTCTCTTTTAGAAGATAGACATTTTTCTCAATCATAAATAAGTAAAAAATAAATTGCATCCAGAAAGCAAATGGCAAACAGATGAAACCCCTTTGGCTCTTTGCTGGAGAACCTCCCTGTGAGCAGCCCAGAGCCAAGAGAGAAGAGAAGAGGATACCAGCCAGGCAGCCCAGCAAGTGCTCAGATATTACAATGCCTATCAAAATGTAAAGCTTGGCATCTGGGGCTTTCATCTGCCAGGCGGTCCTCTGAGTGGTCTCAGATGCTGGCTCAGATGCTTCAGCTCACATAGGAAGAGATGAAGGGCTGAATGTTTAGCGCTGTAATCAACAAGATAGCTTGCTGCCAAGTACAAGGGTACTTTGAGAAATACGGCTATTCTAAAAATGTGCTTTATTGATGCGTCTTCCATCTGCATGTGCTGTAGAGATGCCTGGATAGCCAAACCAGTCTCCAATTTGGGGTGCATTTATTTTTGTTGCCAAACTGACACTGCTATGGAGAACATTTCAGAAGGACTAAATAGCCGAATAAGTTACTAAGAGCTGCAGATGACACCATTCTCAGAAAGCAAAAGCTGCTTTATAGCCTTAAACAAGGAGGGGAGGTGGAGAAAGAGTAATCTCAGCTACTGTGGCTGCCCAGAGAAAGGGTGGTTCTCTCATCACTAACTCTTGCCAGGCTGAAGAAAATATTATGTTAATGCCACATGTAAATAAGTTTTTAAACCCACAAAAAGTTCAACATTACACCCCACCCATTTGTACCCATGTACAAA
Organism: Psilopsiagon aymara; assembly: GCA_024733675.1. NCBI lineage: Eukaryota > Metazoa > Chordata > Aves > Psittaciformes > Psittacidae > Psilopsiagon > Psilopsiagon aymara. Next base: position 16,972 of record JANRGW010040339.1, on the reverse strand, counting down.
AACACTGCTTTGCCAACCTCTGGTAATTTAACAGTAAACCAGAGAGGTGGGATAGCAAACCAAAGAGATAACCTTTAAGATATACACAAATCTCAAGCAAATGTGCTGGCAAAGTGAGGAAAGATGAGGAGAAAAGGTTATTTGAGCGATTTAAGAAAAAAGCCCATCTGAAATTCTCAGAGAATGCAGATTTGAGAAAAACCACTGATAAAGTTCTTTTTTGGATGGGAAAAAAGATTCCCTATGAAGCATTAAGAGTGGATTGATGTCTGGCTTGCCAGATAAAGATATTCTGAACAAACAAAACTGCATACAATGTCAGCAACAAAACTGAGATAAAAACCTTAGGCACTGGCATCTTAACAGATGTTGCACTTGCAAAAGCCACCTGTGCGGTACTCCCGTCTAGATATATAGATATGATCTACCAGTGCTTCAGTTCAGGAGAACATTAGAAAGGGCACTTTAAAGAATACTGAATTATTTGCCTAGTGGCCAGTACATTATTCTAGTGACCACGTCTGCATTTCCCAGCAGCACTGCAATGGGTGGCTTCAAATGGGCTGTAAAGTCAAATCCAGCCCTGGAAAGTCAGCATCCTCTATTCAGACTTCCATGGCCAGCTTACGTAATTCCCAAGAATGCAAAATCCTTGAGAGACAGATGTGAATTTTGGATCTGAGAGACAGAACTGTAAAATTAAGTCAAGTGAAACTGATGAGAAGTAAAAGGAAGGGGGCCAATGGTTTTGGTGATCCTATGTGACATTACACAGCTTTCGTCAGCCCAGCTGGCTTTGGGATTTCTAAGTTCATAATGAGGGAGCAACTGAATCTCAGACATTTTTCACAAAGCTAAGTGCCGTACCTCAAAACTAAGTTCTTTGTTTCAGTTCCAATAAGAGGTTTTCCTGCATTTCCTTGATTACATTTCAAGCCTGCACACTGCAAAACCTGAGAAGTTCTGCAAAAGCAGATGGATAGCTTGAGTCTGGTTTACTCACTCCATGCAAACTGCATTCTCTCATTTATTTTCTTTCATTCACCTGCTTCAAAGGTTGTGTCATTTGGTCAACTGCCCAGGTGAAATCTGGGCAGGCCATAGTAAATTTGACAGAGCAACTGTCATCCCTGATTCTTTTCTATAGAGTGTTAGTCACCCATGTTTTGCTAGGGATGAATTTGGGCCAGTGACTGAAACAAGGGAACTGCTGTTCCCCCAAGTAGTTTTGGCACCTGAAAAATAACTTGAAAAAGTGTTGAAGCATTTATCCCAAAGGCTGAACTCCTTTCTAAAACCTGTTGGTTTTAATTACTTCCACCTGCCACCAGAAGGAAAAACTGAAGAATTACTCTCTCCACTCTCACCTTCTCACTCTTGGCAAACACTTTGCTGCCCAGGGATCTCATTCAGAAGTCATCACTTTGGTTTTGTAGTAACCAATACTTCATCTGGCTGCTCACAGAGGAGCAGAATTTTAAATAACTCATTTTCCTCACAATGAATGTCTTCAGTTTCCTTTCTTGATATCCAAATGTAGCAACGATGGTAGAGCCCCAGTGCAGGACCTGGCCATGCAAGTTATTTGGGATAAAATCTGTACTGGCAGCTGAGTGAAAGGACAGCTTTATCACTACTAGGCTGTCTGCCACATCTGGATTTGGCAGGAGTTCAAATAAAAGTGTTGATTTTGGATAGTTATCTTTGCTAACAACTCTCCTAAAGAGTAAGGAGTGCAGCTCCACCGCTGGCTGATTGAGTTGCTAACAGTGACCCCAGAAAAAGATTTACCTACTTCAAAGAATATCCTCCAAGTTTCTAAAGGAGCATTAAAGTCTAATGCTAAATAACTGGCATTTAGCATTAGCAATCTCACCTTGACCAAAAGAGGACAACACAATAAAACAAGAGCAGGTCAGCCAATAGTTCTTTGCTAGCTCATTTTTCTAAATTTCTGAGTGTGATTCTAACTGACAAAGATGATCTCCATAAATGACAAAAAATTGGCACCTGTTTAAAGGACCTGGCCCAGTCAGATCATCTCCATTTACTCCCTGGAGACTGTAGCTACCTTCCCCAGGTGCTATTTGAATTATGATACACGTTTCATTAAAGTTCCACACCAAACCTCTATTTAACATGTCTCATTTGACCAAGTCTTCAAAACGCAGGCTTTTATGGAAAACATGGCTATGCAACCTTTATCCTAAAATGGTGTTAAACAGCAAAACATAAGAAATTTCACTGGGTTTCTTTTAAGTTCCTTTGTTATACTTGCTTGCTCATAATTGAAAATGTAGTTGTATCTGCAATCCTGGCTCCCTCAATAAGCCACTCCATTTTCTTACTATTCTGAAGCACTCCCCAAGCTTCTGCTAATAATTTTGCTTAACCTTTATTAAAGACCAAGCATTACCTGGCAATTAGATTTGGAGATCAAAGCTCAGTGATTTACTGTAAATTATAAATAGTTCAAATGTTTCATTATGTTTATTCTTTATAAAAGCTTTGTGGCCAGGTAAGCACTGACATGACATTCACTGCTAAATGATCTCATTAAACTTCCTAATTTAAGTGGTGCAACACTTCACCAGCCACATTATCCAAGGACTCCTGCATTGCACATTAAACATTCAGCATCAATAGATGCTCTACCATAGCTCACCTTGTTGGGAGTGAAATTTCAGTCCCTGAACATAAGGTTGACTACCTGATGCTGTTTGTCAGAGACAATAAATAATGCAAATATATACTCATGTAAAGTAAGAGGTTAAGACATCAATAGCTTTCCCACAGAGTTTTGAAAGAGACTTTCAGAAGACAAGACTTTAAATCATGAAAAAATGTCACTAAACTTAAAAAAGGTAAGGAAAAAGAAGGAAGGTTCTGGTTTCTTTCATTTCTTTATGAATGCAGTGACTGAGAGAGATAATTTCCTGAGAAACCTCAAGGCATGTGCCCTTTTTCAATTCACAACCCCAGAGCAAAAAAAGGGGCAATCACATAACCTCCCACATCAGAACTGCTCGTAAAGGCTTGTCTTTAGCCATTTTGTCCCTGATTTCCTGCTGAGAATGTTTAACAGAGCTGCATGGAGTCAAGTTTGGATAATGCACCACATCATTTCACTCAGGCCAATAAACAGCATCTTGCCTCATGACTAAAGCGAAACACAATATTTTTGTTGGAGGTGCCTTTATGTCCAGACTGTTTGCCAGCAATTTCTACTGCAGTAACAACTAGAAGCACATGGAATAGGACCTCCTTTGTGCTAGGTGCTGGACCTAAAGACTCCACAAAGTAAACATTACAGCACTGGGAAGAGTAATAGGGGGTATCTGAATTTTCAAAACTTGCATCTTTGTTTCCCTCCCAAAATGCATGGTTCTAACATTTTCACCCAGCCACAATATGGTGTGGTCCTTGACATCTGCTTCTGGACTTACCACCTGAAGGATGAGGCGCTCCTTGCAATTGTAATGTGGTCTATGAACATACCAGACTACTCCCCAGACAGACTCAGGCTTCATCATACATTAACCCCACATACTGAATGTGTTTTTCTGACTTACAAGGCTGCATTAGCTTTTATAATCAGAAGAGAAGTAGTAAAGGTTTCAGCATTACAGATGGGATGGCAGATGGGAAGCAAAAGCTTAATGTGAAGCAGCTCTGGATAAAAACTATTAATCCACAAAATTCATATGTTCTTATGCGGGGAAACCTAGCAAAAACACTGCAATATGACTAACCAGTGAGAGAAGTGTAATCTGCCTTTAGCCCATTATCTGACAAATCATGGCATGATGTCCGAAAGAAGGAAAAAACCTTCAGACACCCTATTTACTATTTCCCAGAAAAACAATCAGCTCTGTATGGGGTATGCAGAGAGGTAATACCTTCCTAAACATTATAAACAATGTTAATTTATAGCATCTCCACTATGAAAATGAAATTAACTTATATACATATATTTGATGAGATAACATTTTCCAGGTTTATAGCTGCAATATTCTGTATTCAAAAAAATTTAACAGTACCTATAAGTCACCATCATTAAAGTTAGAGCACTGAAACAGGCTTTTTACTTTTTGTTGAAGTGTGTTGTGTGGAGGAAGCACATGTCCATCAGTTCTGGTAACAGAATACTTTTACAGAAAGGGAAGTGAGCACTTCAGATGCCTTCCCCAATGCTGAGAGCCCACCATGCAGCTCTGAGAGCGGCTGCAGTGGAGGAGAGTGACCTTCAAGAATTTCCCCCAATGAAGAAACACACGCCTGGAATTTTCCCTGCTGAGTGGCTTTTGTTTAGAGTTTGAATGACTGTAAGATACCACGGCACTATTACAAAGACTTCATTAATACCAAACTGACTATAGTCTACTCAACAAACCCTGTGATTGTTTATGGCCATGTCTGTAAGTGAATGTTCCCATTTGGCCTTGTGGTTTAACTGGTTCCATAGGGAACTAAGAGTACTTGAGACCACCACATGTCATGGCCTCAGCATGACATGATGTTTAGGGTGGACTCAACACCACAGAAGGACATCTGCTGGAAACAGTCTATAATTCTACACCTTCAGCAATTACTCTCCTACAACTTATCTCACTTGTTTCAAAGTGCCATCACCTACCTCTTCCTTTATGGTTTTGTCTTAGTTTACTTTTTATCATTGGTGCAGCATACCCCACTAGAAAGTGAATGATAAGGAATAATAAGCTAGCTTCTCCCAAAACTTGAGAGATATACAGATAACTACAACCTCATCCTTACAAGCAATGATTGTTAGGTCTCTTCCTGTTGGACACCAGAAGTTCTTAAATTGGATGCAATAAGAAATACCATGATTTCTTAATTCAAATCCCCATGTTCCAGAATCAATGCAGTCTCTGCAACACTTGTGCTCTTCCCTAATTTTTCTTCCCAAAACATGTTGTGTGCCACTGACAATGCTTAGAAATGGCCAGCAGCAATAAAGCCTTTTTGTCACTCCTCACAAAATCCTTTCTAAGGCATACACTCATGTTTTTTTCCATTTTTCACTTTAGTGGGTATTTCTGTCTGAGTAGCAGCTTCAAGAAGGGACCCATACTTTGAGAGAGACCTTGAAGAAACCTAGTCAGTGAAAGCATTTAATATATTTCTTTTCTGAGAGTATTAAAAGCATGTTATGTCATCAATCATCGGAAAATTACCCAAGAAAGTTACTTCCCCTTTCATCTATTCATTTCAACATACAGGGAAAGAGAACTCACAAGGAGAACTTCCTCTTTCCCTCTTCTTGATAATTCTGATAGCCTACAACCCAACAGTTTGGGAGGGCTGGTTGTTCGGGGTTTTTAAGGACTATCTACTTCTGTACAATGTAGTAAATCTTACAGAATACAGCTGTAGGACTTGGGTGACGTAAATCCAGGAAGAATATGATTTCATTTAAAATCACAAGCCTTGTCATGTGGTGGTACATGGTGCTCTTTGCCTGATGCTATCTGAATATTCAGGCAGTGGCTGGTGCTGAAGACACAATTCACTCCTAGCAACTTTTTTGTTACTTCTACTATCATTATCCTCTGCAGAAAAAGTACTAAACAAAGGAGAACGTTATCTTCACTGAATCTATATTCATACTTTCAACACTTTCTGACACATCAAACCAAACTGTTGATCAGCCCTGGAAGGTATGAATCTTTCCACACCTGGGGTTCATTTGCTGAGCTTCAGTACATCCTGCTACTTACCCCCTCTCACAGGTACCCCTTTCTGGAAACAACAACTAAATAGAGCAGCCCTTACTTACTCAGTAAAAGTGAAGAGCCAGCACTGACAGCCTGCTGCAGTCCCTCCTATGTAAGTGGAAGGCACACAAGGTATAGTAAGGTGATTGTCTCCTTGGCTAAGATGTGGCTGTCAGACACCTACACCACCAAGAGGAGTCTTCTGCTGTATGACAGAAGAAACTGCCCCTTTGACCTCTGCTTCTTGCAGCACAGCCTGGACATGTCATCTCTTAAATCCTTCAGTACATATTTCCTTTAGGAACAAACATGTATATTCTTAAAATACTCATTGTACCTGATTGGGTAGTCAGCAGCACTGAGGTTAATGAAGAAATCCCATGGCCAGTCATTCATCTCCATTAAGTCCCTCATCGCCTGCAGGTAGGTGGTCAGAAGACTTGCTCCTCCCCAGATAGTTGCCATTCTCCAGGAAGTGACTCTCACATTTGGGTACTGGTTGGCAAACTGGAGCACTTGCCGGTGCAAGTAATTGGATCGCTTTACAGGAGAAAAAAGTAATAGATTCAAGTTACTCTGTCCAGAAGTGTACCTCCCTGTATTCAGTAACCATCAACTCTGGTCTTGCTGCCATTGCTTTGCCCTCACTTACCTTTGCTATATGCTATTTGAAAATGCACAGAGACCCCTGTTAAATTCTTTTTATTACAACTACAGTATTCACAAATCAGTGCAACTAGCTCTTATTTATCATTTGTTACCAGGAGATTCCGAAGGGCTTTCATTAAGGAGGTGACTGTTACTACCTCCCTTTTACAGTGTGAACTAAAGTAACTTGCGCAAGGCACCTCAGGTCAGCTCTCCATCCAGTGGGATACCACTGTCAGTCTGCATCAGCTTGTCACTTATTGTTAACTGAATGTACAACAAACGTGGATAGATACTCACAGACATATAAGGAGAAATGAGAGCTCTTACATAGAGAAGATAACAAGAAAGGAAAAAAAAGAAAAAGAAAGAAGAGGCTCCAACCATATAACAGATGGAGAGACAAAAAGTAACATGCACTTCATGCAGCAGAGGTAAAGAGAAGATGAAGATGACAAAAATGAGCAGACTGACAGATGGTGAGACAGGCAATTTATAACCAGTGATATATTACCTTGTCAACATGAATGTAATAAAAATGGTCTTTATGGTAAATAGCCTTAAACATGCGTTGGAGCTGCCGAGAAGCTCTGCCATGAACAACCAAGACAAATGCGATCCTGACTGGGTTGGCTGGCATGTATTCTACGGAGTCCTCATCCCACTGTACATTGTTGTTGGCTTTTCCTGTTCAAAAACAAAACACAGGACATCTCTGAGTATCCACAGGGCAGTGGTGCAGAGAGCAGTACACATTTCACCTCAGCTCTTTCTTCAAAAGCAGTTTCTACAGAGAAGGGATAACTCCTGAGGGGTGCCAGCTGGCATGCCATCAAGATTGTACCCCTCTGTCATTGTATGGAGTCATCACCCTGGGCAGCAGCTGTGCCAGCCTTCCCCACGCAGCCCTTCCTGCATGCCTCAACCTGGAAAAGGCTGCATGAACGTGAATAAGGACCCTAATGTTTATGAGTCAAAGCTCTACCTGGGTACACAAGCGTGCATCTTCAAAGGAATCACCTCAAAGTTTCTAAGTACTGTTCCAAGTATTCAAACAATGCCAAGGCCAAAATTCCTCCTGCTCCCCCAGAAATGAAACCCCCCATTTATCAAGAGATGCTCACCCTTGTGATCAGCACAGCTCTGCTGGGAAGCTGGTGAAACTGTCACTTAACCACAGCTGAGGATTATCTCAACTGATAGCATGTATTTGTAGCAGCAGATGTATCCTGGAACATTTAAACGGCATCGTATCTTAACTTTTTATGTAAAAAGAGGCTCTCGTAATCCTATTTAGAATTTAAGCTCATTCTTACTTTAACCAATGAATTTCTGGTCTTCATCTTCTGAAGCAAACACTGCAGTGCAAGGGTAAGGCAAGATGTACTGATTAACTGAAGAGCTGCAGAGATGTTTTTTCTAGGGAATTTCAAGTACTTTGGACTCGGTTTGTGTAACACCAATTCAAAACCCTCAACACTGTGTAAGAAACACAATGTTACCCAAAACCTGAGATTCATTCTGAAGTTGACAACCTCTTGAGTGCTCTGACCTTGTAAGGACCTTTCTCAAGAAAAATGATTTAAGAAGAACGTGAAATTTTGAATATACGTAGGACAAAGAAGGAAAGTGTCTCAAAGATCAAAAGCTCCCTCCTGCCCCAATTTTCCTTTTGCATATTTAAACTCCTCTTCTTTAAATGAAAGGCAGTATCATTGTCTCAAAGTTACTTAGTCCCTTCTCAGCCTATTTCCTCTAAAAATTAAATCCATTCTACAATCTCAGAAAGTCTGAACTAGTGATTATACTGAAAATACGTATTTAATTATTGGAAATGCATGTGAACGTGGGCAGCACTGAAATGTCCATTTCCCATTACAAGTACGGATTTGGAAATGGCTGTGCACAAGTGAAACCAGGTAGAAGCAGCAGCTAAATCATGTGTGAGAATATTAACCCAACTGCCTTCAACCGTACGTGATGCTTTGGCGACATAGAATACTGCCAACTCAATGCACACCTATGCTCTCAACAAATAACTAGCTTAGCAAAACTGACCATCCAGGTGCATCAGGACCTGAGCCTACTTGCTTTGAAAGAGGTGTCTCCTTTGCTCTCCCAGAAAAACCAACAGAATTGGGTTTTACATTCTTTTACAGGAACTACTCATTCCCTAATTTTCTTCCTCACCATCAGAAACGCTGTTTTTTACTACCTTCCAAACAAAACCCCAATGAGCAATTAAGTGTCCAAGTGAGTTAAACTGATATCATTCAGCAGATTCCAAGTGTCCAGGGCAGATATTCATACTATTAGAGGTTAGAATTTCCTAATTTACTTGAAGAGCACTCAGGGGAAAAAAAAAACAACTCAGCAAACTTGGGAGTACACAAGGTGGATCTTCTAACAGCTAATGAAATCCTCAGGTTTGAAAGTGTGAAACCTTGAGGAGTTCCTAACTCAGCCATCCTCTTTTCAACTTACCATGGATCCTATTTCTTCCTAAAAGCACTGAAGATTTTATATGGGTAAGTCACACAGTTTCTGCAGTAGTGCTTTTTGGGATGCTCCCATTCTCCTCCTCCACCTCCACTACCCACCATCTGAAGAATCTTTCTTCAGGGAGCAGGGACACATAGATGTGTGCCAGGTTGCAGGACAAACTTGAGGCTCTATCTGTTATCAGGTTATCAGACAGCGTGAGTGCAGCCACAAAGCCCACTGCGCCTTCCAAAACATCTCCATTCTCTGGAATAAAGCTCTTTGATGGACTATGTGTGGGGCTAAACGGTATCTATGTGCCTGCCCAGGAAGATACATAGATACTGAACACAGAGTCATACTGAACATAGATACTGAGCCTACAGAGTCCCAGAGGATCACTGCCCCACGTAAAAGACCCTCACCTCTCTGCAGATGTACTTCTCATAAACTGATGCAAATTTATGGCCCCCAATTATATTCAGAACACCCATTTGGAAATTTCAAGCACCATGAGTCACTCAACTTTAAATGAGACACAAACAACTTAAATGGTATTTCTTTAGGAAAAATAAAAAAAAAAGCCCATCATTAATCATAAATAAGACTTGAATGAACACCATTAGAAGATCAGAAAAAAGCTTAAATTCCATTTCCTCTATCATTTCCAGTTTATTATGGCTATTTCTCTATGCTTAGTTGTGCCATTTCTCTAGCATAGCTGATGAGTTTCCTGATGTGTGTGCTTTGAGCTCCTGCACAGCGACAGGGGCAGAAAGGGACTGTGAAAGAAAGAAAATGTGTTTGCAAGGAGAACTGACAGGGGAATGAAGGGCAATTGCAATTGCTAAACCAACCTATTTTTCTTCTAAACTGCTTTGATTTCAAGCTGATGATGTCCCATCAATGGACCCAAATATTTTTAGTGGTTTTTATTATATTTTTGGATAACTTTCTTCTGAAGTTAGTAGCATTCTGCAGCAATATGTAGAAGGTGAAGGGAATTTAAAATAGCCATATTGTGGGCCTTTTATTTTAAACTAACTTGCTTTCAATACCCACGCTATCATTTACCTAGTAATTACTAAGAGCAAAATCCTTCTGAATTTGCACCTCAAATGCAATCTCACTTCATCAGGTTTCTCTAATAAATTCCTGTAGTGACTTATTTTCCTCTCTGCTATTTTCCTACTCGAACATCTTTTTCCATGTGCTCACTCCTTCCTTATTTTATAGTCCATTTTCCACCTGCACACTACCATGTTTTTTTTTATTCTAATCCTATTCTTGGCTGCCCGGCATTTCACAAAGGTGAGAATGTATTTTTCCATCTGTCAGAATATTTGCTACTTCTGCTCTCTATGGTTACCTTCCTGGCTTCAGCTGTGGCTGATTAGCACCGTCTCTTTTACAGACTACTTCACTGACAAAGAACCAGCCTGCTTTGCAAATAAGATTAAATTGGCAGGAAACATTTAATTGTTTGCTTTCAATTGAATTCAAATTCAATGAAAAAAATACAGTAGGACTTGAAAGCTGTATGAACCATGTCAAAATCTGAACACCTCTAGACACCACATTCCTATAACACTTGTGCATACCAAAGGCTTGCACATCACGTTAAAGCCTGCATGTTAATGACCTGCCTCTCATGTACAAGCACATCCCCTTCTGGGTGTTGGGACAGAGGACACAGGAGATGAATGAGATGACATCACAACATCATACCATTCAACAATGGCACAAATCTAGGAGGATTTTAAGGAAGTACTTACATTTGATAGCTACTTAAGTGCCAGCACTACACTGCCATTTGCCACATGCACTAAACTCAGGGGGGTAACTGAAGTGGTCTCCACCCTCAGTCACTTCAGCCCAGCAAAAAGCAGTTGCCAAGATCACCCTTCTCTTCCTGGTCCCAAAGATCCCTTGACAGTATTTTCACCTCTGTTCACTCTTCTCACCGACCAGGTACAGAGGAGTCATGGGCAGCTCCTTTCGTCTGTGGGTGCTCCCTACACTCAGCCTTAGTGAATACTTTGCACCCCTCCATGCTTCACTGTCTGCCGTCCCAAGAAAAATAAGCCAAGCCAATACAGGAGAATTCCCATCTTCTCCTGCAGTGATTGTTGGAGGCAGCCTCAGTGGGACTGGAGCTACACCCCATCTCACCTAAAAAGCTTCCCCAAGTGTGAGCATTGCCTACTGAGTGAACCTTCCTACATGTTTAGGGAATTTTCTTTACCTAGGATAACCTGGGCAGGTAGGTGCTTTTTAAAACGTAATAAAAAGGCCCATTGTTAATACAAGGCAAAACAAAACCCGTGAAGAGTATTACATTACAGTTACAACTTGGGAGCACATCTCTAGCCTCAGAAATAGCTTTGCACATATGAGTGAGTGGGGAAAGTGAATGGAGTGGCCTCTCTACAGCCATTCTGGCACAGATGAAAGAGTAGGTCTTGCCTGGAAGCAGCAGGACTTGTCTTAAACCTCCTCAAAGTTGCCGTTTCACTACGCAGTGGAAACCGTGGACAGAAAAGTGGCTTCTCATGCTGCTCAGCTTCAGAGAAACTACCACATGGACCCTCAGCAGAAGGGGCAGCGCTCACCCAGCTCATAACATACTTTTTCTAGCCCCTGTATGAAAGTGTTTTATTTTGCTATTCTACACTTAAAACAAAATGTGCCATTTTGCTCTGTGACCAACTGCCTTTCACAAACTTACTGAGAAAAGCAAAAGTTGCCCTTTGGGATTCCTGCTCAAAGCAGGACAAGACTGACACCAATGTGTGTTAGCAGGAAAACCTGGACCTGTTTTTGCAGGTAGCAGTAGAATCTCTGCAGTACAGAATCCAGCGCAGTTTCAAGTTGCACTTTCTAAAGCCCAGGGAAATCAATATAATTAGGAGTTTAATCTTCAACTATTGTAGTATTACTAAATGCCAGGATAATAAAAACAGTGCAATCATTTTTGTATTTGCTGCAGTGCCACATTATGCTCAATCATCCAGCAATATAACTCAGAGCCAACCTGCTAATCTTATATTGCTAATTAATGAGATCATCAGACTTCTCTAGCAGCAAGAAGCAATTTCTAACGACTTTTGTGAGCTGTATTATTTTTTTGTTACTCCATCCATCAACTTCTATTTTCAGGTTGGTTTTGTCCTGGCTGTTCAACAGAATAGATCTGTGCAGAGATACCAGGATGCTGCTGACTGCATCTGAACACAGCTGTGTGTGTGTACTCTGCCTTGATAGCATGAATCAATGGATAGAGGACATCAGAAGGGTTATTGCTGTGTTGTTCAGCACACTATTTACTGCTATTACATCCATAAATGCAATCAGAAGCCCTGTCATTATAGCAGGAGTATCAGCCATTATCACTCCAAAGAGGCAGAGATCCACAGTCCCTACTTAAACCCACAGGAGCAGTCCTATTCCCTTCTGCAGGATCACTTCTGCAACAGGCAGCTGAGTGGTAGTTGCTGAACTTACATTTCCACTATAAGCTCCTCCTTTTCAATTGCTCACAGCTCATAATATCACAGCAGGTTGAAAATTTCCAGGCTTGGCTTTCCTCTGAAAAGGTTTTCCATTTTGGTTGAACAACGCAAAACTAGTTCTGCCCTGTTCAAATGGTCACAAGACTGAAAAAAAAATGCACTCCTTCATATAGAAACCCCATTTTTTGTAAATGACCTAGGAATGGAAGTAGTTGGAGTTACATAAAAACAACAAAAAACTTCACTGAGCAATTTAGCAGTGAACCATCAGGACCCAATAGAAAGTCTTTGTCTGAGGGCTTCATAATAGAAACATTTATCTGGACATATCCAGAACTCTTGCTGGATCCATTACAGCAAGAGCCTTATTCGCCACCATGCTTAAGAGGGGATGTTCTGTCTTGCTGCAGTAAGATGTTCAGTGAAGACACTTTGCACAGGCAACGTAACTCCTGAAGCAAAGTGTGTTAATCATACATAGATGAAAAAGCAATTTTGCCTACTCCAGAACCTAGAATACTACCTTTAGCAACATTAATCCCAACTCTGGGATACCAATTTTCACCTCCAGTCTAGGAAATGATTAATTTTTTTCAATGGAGACCCTTGTGGACATCTTTAAAAAAGATTTAGAGGTGAGCACTATATTTTTGTTTAATTATTATTACTAATTATATGTAAAATGCCCACTGGCCTTTTCCCAGTGTAGAAGACCCCTCTGGCAAAAAAGGTTATTCACCAAAAGCAGGCTGAACAGCATGTTCAATTTTGGTGAATGGTTATACTGACAACTAACCAGCCATGGTTAGCCACTAACATGTCCGTGTATCGGACACGTCCTGCTCACTGCCAGGCCATTGCCTGCTTTTCTGTGCCCCTAAGACGTGGCATGAGCTGATCGTTCAGCATCTTGGACAATCAGCACCTTTGTGTGCCAGCTGAACTAGGCACATCCACTGCCCAGGTCAAAGTGCTGGGTTTCACATCTAGCAAAACAAACCAAGCTCTTGATGAAGAAAATACATGGCCACACATACGTGCAGCTTTTTTCCATGGGTTTTAAATTGCTCAGCAAAGGACAGGTGAAATCAGATGAGAAGATCTTCTGCACAACTGCACTCAGGGCACAGGGATTTAAGAGGGATGTTTATGGTTTATAGAAGGAAATGTTGCTAGCTCTGTTTGGTGGATTCCCTTAAACCTGCCTTTACCCACATTTTGTAAGTTTGCACTGAGCACCTCGGACAAAATTTCAGAAATCACACTGCTATTGAAAAGTGGATATTCAGTTTATTTGCAGTAATGTTTTTTCTTGACAACCCTGCTCTAGAATTTTTCATTCTCAGACTCTACCATGAATTACAGAAGCAATTTATGATCCTCTGTAAGTTCCTATGATCAAGTAACCCATAAGCAAAAAATCAATGCAAGGTGGGCGGTAAGGAGTGAGACGTAATTTACAAGCACTCGATGGTGAGTCTATTTAACATTAGAGAGACAGATTTCAGTAATGTTCATTCCATGCTGAGCAGAAGCCCTCGCTTGGAACAAAGAAGCTGCTGATGTGGGCAGTTTGAGTCTGCTTTAATCATTTCAGAGGGTGACAACAAACTTTGGGCAGTCTGAGAAGAGCCACCGCCTTACAGCTGGACAATTCTCTTCAGGAAATCACTGGAAGTTTCCCTACAGTGAGACTGTGAACTGATATGCAGCTCCACATTCCTGCAGAACTTCAGTAGAAAGGGAAACCCTACACCACTACAGATCTAGGCGAGTTCTGCTGCAGCCCCTGTGGTTGTGAGACGATTCCCTGTCTAAGAATAGAAAAATTGAAGTGCATGAAGGAAGGAAGGTATGAAGATAGAGGGCACATGTAGAACTGCTCCATATTCACCTCTGCATCATAAAAAGATTAATCATTTCTATTTTTCCCCAAGGAGAAAAAAAGGGGAAAAAAAATTCTGGTTTGGAATCTGAAAGAAAACATTTCCATCCCAGCTTTGTCATCCTTCTGTTATAGGTGTTTAACATCTGTGCTGCATGCATCACTTCCAAGACTCACACAAAGACCCTACTGGAGCAGGTATCATCTATTAAGCAAATCCAGAAAGACCCAGCATCAGAGAACTTCGTGGATGTTTTTCACATGATTTAAAATGAAGAAATAAGAACCTTGAGAACAAAGACAGAAATCTCCTGAATCACAAAATCCATGAAAATAGTTGGAATAACAAAGGACTGTTCAAAATCAATATGAGTACAGAACTTCAGGTTATGCGCATGCATACATGGCCATGTGCAGTGACAGCAGTTACATTCACTAAACCACAAACAAAACCAGGGAGCATTTGGTTTGAAGCAGCCTGCCATATTTCAGCCAAAATCTCCACTCTGTCTCGCAGCATCCAGTAGTCACTGAAACCATTTTTATGATTTGCAAATGACCAACTAATTATCAGATCCCGCTATACTGCACTTGCAGCACACACTAAACGTAATTTACTGTGATACTTATCTAGGCAGACCACTGATCTCAGTACAAGCCTGCTTTTCTGACTGTTCTAATTATGAAAATGGTAGCATTCCTGGGAGACAAATCTCAATTATTTGTAGTTTTGCTGGAGTGCGTTAGCCAAGCATTTTCTCTTTTCCCACTGACTCTCATGAATAAATAAATAACACTCAAAAGTTACAGTAAATTAATGTTGAATTAGAACAAATTTCTTAATAATAATATTTATCATATCAATTAACAGCCAATTAGCACATCAGGATCAGTGTTACCAGGGTGAATACAAAATGCCTTTTGAATGAGCAAAGGGTTATTTTTACGATATTCAGCGACATTACTGGATCTTAGAGAAGTAATATACAGCAGATCCAACAACAGACACAAGTGTTCTTTGCAAAGACTATTAGTTCCTTGTGTGCCTTGCACCTTAATTTGATTGAAAATTTGGGAGGCAACATTCTTGAAAACTACAAAAAAAGAGAAACCCTACTATTTACAGGTACCTGTGCCACTACAGCGATAAGAAAATGCTCTAGTAAGAGAGACTTCCAGACTGGCTCAAGGACTAATTAGCAGTCCATTCAGAGTGGGACCCCCAGCTCACAGTCAAAACCAACCAGCTAATCACAGAAACCAGGAATGACTCATGAATGTGCCAGTTCTGTGACAATCACTCAGGACAAAAGAAAAATAAGCACTCCAGTCTTCCATGGTTAACACATAAGGTGTGAAGGTTTTCTCATGTGTGCAGCCACCTTCCTCTCCCGAGGAGCTCACTGCCAGGACAAGGCACTTCATTCATGTCTTGTGGCCCATGAGCTGACTCCCTCCCAGAGGAGTGAAAGGGAAACCTTGTGTTCATTACCAGGGGAGAGGTTACAGAAAGGAGAAAAAAGCAGCTAAAGGGTTAAGATATGTTTTGATATCTTACCCACCACTGACTGTTGCTGAGGATGCTCCTTTCAACACTCCAAAACTGATGAGAACAGGAATTTGTCAGATGAGATAAGTCATCCCACCACTCCCAAGAAAACTGATGATACAAACCCAAACTGAAGCATTTATAAACCTTATCCACTATTTTTGTTTTCTGGACACAGCTGCAGCCACACCAACAGCATCCTGGCTTCTACAAAACCAGCACTGCAGCGCTAGGAGGTACCCAGTTCCTCTGGGCAGCTTGGTTAGCTGGTGCATACTATGGGCCACTGGCCACCAGCACATCCTTCCTGGAGAGCCTATACCAGGGTTGCTCTTTGATGATTGAGCTGCCTGTAATCTCCTGCCCACCTGGTCAGCACAGTGGGGAGATTCACACTGCCCAAGTGCAGCAACTCAATTTAAGTGCCTAATTTAACACATCAGCCTTTCCAAACAGTCTGTCGAGAGAGAAGAACACTACAGAGGCTGTTCAAGTGATGGCAAGAAACACAGAATTGGCCAGTGGCAACAGTGCTCCTTTACAAGGCCCCTTTCTGCTGTTGGACTGTTTTAGGCAATAGTGGAGGACCACAGATACATCAGTCTCCTCCTAGTATGTTGCCTGAGGACATGGCTGATGGCAACCCAGAGGTGCTCTGAGGTCCTGTAGCTTGCCCTAGCGTCACTTAAATTAGACTATCAATTACTGATTTAGGTGGCCTGACACACCAGAGGATACCCGCCTTCTCGCTGCAGATGGATTACATCCCAACTTGGACACCACTGACAGGCTTATTGTTGTTCATACCAAAACCAACTCTGGCTTTGGAGTTGGCTCTTCTCTATGCTGAAGCAGTTTACTCCCTTCCCTGCTGAAGAAACCTTCAGATTTCTTATGCAGGAAAAGAAGAAAACACAGAAAATGTCCTTATTTCAGCTCAGACTTCCTCTTCTGCCTCAAATCATCAGCAAGTCTAATCCTTCAAGGAGCAGAAACTTGAAAGCCAACCAGTTACTGCAGAACAACAAGGAAACACGAAACAAGAAAGTAACAAGATCAATGTTACAAATCCCAAGCAGAACAGTGTCATGGGTTCAGCAGTAGCAGTCATTTTTCTCCTTCTTGGTAGTTGGTGCAGCACTGTGTTTTTGACTTGTGG
>JANRGW010040338.1:0-60028 GCA_024733675.1 Psilopsiagon aymara | reverse complement strand
CGCGCGGCCCCGCCCCCTCCCGCGGCGCCGTGTGTACAAACACAAAGGCACGCCGCGCGCGCGCCCGCGTGTGGGGGGCATCCCCTCCAACCCCCCCCACGGGGTAACGGCGGGGAGCGCGCCCCGGGCACGGCGCTGCGCCCCGCCGCGGTGTGAGGCACCGATCCGTCCCCTGTGTGCCTCGGGCCTGAGGGGTTGGGTGGGATCTGAGGGTTTGGGTTTGTTTTCTCTTTACGCAGAGGCGATGCCAACGTTCTCGCCATAAGCAGGCCCAGTGAGGGGCTGCTGGGAAGTGCCGTGCTCCTTGTTCCACAAAATAAGGGCTGAATGTCACAAGGGGACTGTTGGGGTTATTTCAGCGTGGAAACCAACTGCTGACACAATGGTTCACAAGGAAAAGCCGATTTTGGGAAGGCAGAAGAGTCTCATTCCCTGTATCAGTGCTGTCAAACTCTCAAGTTTTAAATGCAGCTGGAAAACCAATGTGAGTTTACCATTGTCACCACCAATGGATCCTATGCAGTAGTATCAGCTGCCATGTTGCTTAATAAGCAACTTCATCCTTCATTTGCTGTTAACATCAGGAACGAGATGCCCTGTGGGAAAGGAAATGGCTGGAGGTGCTCCAGTGACTGTTCACTCTGCTATGGAGACAGGCTGAGAGCTGGGCTTGTTCAGCCTGCAGAAGAGGAGGCTCCAAGGAGACCTCAGAGCAGCTCCCAGTGCCTAAAGGGGCTGATAAGAAAAGTGGAGACGGACTTTTTACACGGGCATGAAGTGATAGGGCATGGGGGAATGGCTTTGAAATGAAAGTGGGCTGTCTTAGATTATTATTGAAAAGGAATTCTTCCCTGTGAGGGTGGTAAGGCTTTAAGGTTCCTTTCAACCCAAGCTTTTCCATGATTCTATTATTTCCTTAACTACATTTTGACTAGAGAGCCAAATTCTGTACTCAGGCAAACTGGTGCCACCATCTTGTCTGTCATTTAGGTATAAGGAGGAGCCACATTTGATTTGCAAAGTCTTTATTAGGGATGATGATGTAACACAGTTCTGTGCAGAGACAGCCAAGCTACCTCCAGCAGCAGACATAGCCCAGCCATGTGAGCAGAGCAATTTGCTTGGGGCTAACCAAACCTGTTGAGGAAAGGGGCGTTGTTGCTGTGGCCTGGACATTTCTGAAATAGATGTCAGCTCCCGTGGTGCTCCGATGGATACAACAGGCTACACTATGCAGACACACACCTCTGACCTGACAGTGACTTTATGCGAGGTGGCTGTCGGGAAAAAGAAATTACAAAGGATTTTTGCTCTGCTTTACAGAAGAATTAGTGGAGTAGTTCTGTCTACCGATAGCATTTTACAAGAGAATGGTACCGCACTGGACAGCGGGAAAGCTCATACAACCAAGTATGAGAACTCCAGAATGCAGGCACTGAGGCTGGCACCGGTTCACACCATGACAGGGGCATGCCACCGTGACCAGCTGGATAAGCCGATAGCCGGCAGCGCTGCTTCCCGGCTGCCAGCCGCGGCCCGGACGTTAACAACTCAAGGCCTGCCCCTCTTGTAGCCCGACCCCCGGCCACGCTCGGGGGCGCTCCGCAGGCACCTCCCCGGGGGGCTCCTCTCTACGCCCATCACCGCCCCGGGGCTGCGGCGGGCGGCGCCACCATTGGCGGAAGTGCGCTGGAATCCCGTGACGTGGCGGCGGGGCGGGGCTGTCCCGGAGTGCCCGCTCGGGCCGTTCCCCCCGCGCCCAGGGAAGCGAGGGCTGAGCGGGGCTGCTCCGCCGCTGACGGTTCTGGCACACTTCGGCCGCCGAGGCCAAGACGCCGGCCCCGAAACGACCCCCTAAAGAAAAACTGTTCCAGCGTTATCAACTTTCGCACCCTCGTTTCATCCTCGCTGATGAATGCCATTTCCAGGGCTACAGGGAGAGGCCCGAGCTCGGGGCAGCCCTTTCAGCTGTACCCAAGCGCTGTTTGCGTGCCCACGGGACGCTGCAGAAAGAGCTGGCCCCACACCAACGTCGCTCCAGACGTTCGCCAGCGCTGATAAGACTTTGCTCGCCCTCTCCAAAGGCCTTTATCTCTGCGGACCACAGGGATCTTCCACCCTTTAGCATCTGTAAGCTGCTACGAAGCAATCTAGCCTAATGAGATTCCACTGGTTTAACTGACAATAACACGGCAAGGACAACCGCAGTGCTTCACCCTCACCCCACATAACACCACTGCGGTGAACATGTCCAGACTGCCGTGGGAAAGAAGATTAGGCCGGAAAGCAGCTGGTCGGGGTTGGAGCCAAATAAGACTCAAATAAGACTGGATAGAAAAGAGGAACATCCACATCAGACGTTATCAGAGATGTTTTTAGCACCTTGCACAGAAAGTTCACAGCTGTCATGCAGCAAAAGGAGGCAGAGTTTCACAGCTCATACTCATTTGGGCTGTCCAAGTAGTACACATTTTCCAAACTATCACTTTTACTTTGTTGGGAAACTCTCATCTTGCCCAGGAAACTCTGGGCAGAAGAAGGCAGGCCTTCCTCACATCAGATTGGATTAGTTCAATTCACTGTTATCAAGCTGAAAATAAACCCAGTAAATTTTCCTTGGAGCTAAGGCTTCAAGATGAAGTCCTCCGAATAGCTCCTGGTCAGCTTAAGAGGTGTGAGGCACTGGCCCTGTTGGTCAAAGAGCTAAGGGATCAGCCCCAGGAATGTTGTTTAGCATGTGGTGTCCCTGCCCATGACAGAGGGTTGGAACTAGATGATCTTAAGGTCCTTTCCAACTCAAACCATTCTATTGATTCCATGATTCTGTCACAGGCTGGGTGAAAATCTACAAGCAACTACAGCAGCTGCTCCCTCTGCAACAGCAGCGCAGGTTACAAGCCGAACAAAACATGACAGAGCAGATGAAGTGGGCCTGTTCTGAGGTTACACTACCAGAGAACAGCAAGGGAGCCTGGAGTATGGCTGGTTCTAAGCAACACTGCAGATATCTTTCAGAAACAGAAAGGTTTTTCACCACAAGAGATAATGACTGTTTATCACCAAACTCCAAGTTGACTCTGACCAAAGAAGAAATGTTCCTTTCCAATCTCCCCCACCCCAAGGCAGAGACTAGAAGACCAAAAGACTCAGCCTAGTTCCAACTCAGAGAAAGGTCCCCTCCTATTACCCAGGGGAACTTATTTTTTGCAAAAAGATACTCAGACATTTTGGGGAATTTGGAGTGTAAAAGACTGGCTTTATTTATCTGCAACACTGCTTGACTCCTACTTTCACATATCTCTTCCCAGACTAAATTCTCCCTTTCTTGTTCTCCTTCAGACCCACCTCTCTTCTCACACATTGAACCCCTGCCACCCTTTGCCCTCAAGCTCTACACCCTCCAATTCCCTGTCCCAGCTCCCAGCTTGTGGCCATTTTGTGATTTCATAGTCCCTGTTCACCCTCCTTGATTCAATATATTTGCTTAGCTGTTTCATCTTTTTTTCCCCTTTCTTCTTGTTCCTATCCCTAGCTTGCATCCTCTTGATTTTCATGCCAAACCATTCCCACCTTCCCCTAGTTTGTCAGCCAGTCCCAGACCCATACCTGCTGGGTTTCCTTCTGCAGCTCCCAGGCTGGACAGCCTTTGCTAGCCAGTTCCAGCTCCATCCTTGCAAGTCCAGCCCAGTGTTGCTTCATCCTCTCTCTAGTCCTGGCCAGCCTGCTACCCAGTTTCTGGCTGTGGCTGCTACACTGTTAAAATGTCTCCTGGAAATTAAAGTAAAATGTCAGTACAGAATGCTGGCAAGTTTGTCAGCTCTCTTCCATTTAAGATGTATTTTGGAAGAATGAAGACATTTGTAACCTTAACTTTGTATGACCAGTACATTTTGGTACAGATTTAAATGTATTCTTAAATAATCATCTACATACAAGATGAAAATACACTAGTTCCAGTGGTTTTACTTGGAAGTTACTAGGGGTAGGAATCACTGCCACTTAGGAAGAAAGTACAAGTCCCTGAAAACATCAAAGTGATTTTGTCTCTGTGTAAACAGTTTTCTATCATTCTTTGAAGTTTTCTGTCTTGGATTTGTATTCCACAGAAATTACAGCATTGTAATAGCATCTGGTGTGATGCACAGTGGTTTGATATGCTACACTGAACCATGACACCACACACTGCACGCTTCTATCATTTGATTTTTACTGTCAATATATAGGCAAAAAATACACCATCCCAAACTAGCAGCTGAATGGTGCACTTATCTTTAGAGACTGGCACGTACTGGAAATACCGAGCAGAAGTTGTGTAATAGTAGTGGACACAGCTTATTCCTCTCTTTCATCTATTTTCATTTGGTCTTTTCATCATATATTTTTCCTTTTACAGTTCTCTAAAAGGCTTTAAACATATTAGACATCATGGCCCTGCTGTTTAAAGAAAACCCTTAAACCCCTGTTTACTTTTAGGCACCTCTCAAAGTCCGTGGACTTCAGTGAGAGATAAATTTTCCTAAACATACACATGTGCTAAAGTGTCTCACTTAAGATTGGTCTCTAAAGGAAAGTCCCCTTGTTTAAATAATAAGGAAGGAGTATTTGTGCCACATGAAAAACATCTTGGAATTCCTGGGTTCTTTAGGAAGGCTTAAAAGAAGCAGCTATTTTAAAATGCACAGTTACCAGTCCTTCAAAGGTCTTTCTGATCACACTTTGAGCGTCATGTATGCAGGGGATTCAGAACAATCTATTTTGGAGACAAACTGCATTTTTCTACTGTCTCACAACCCCAGTGCAGTAAATCTGTTTTGGTTTAAGTTTCTATCAAAAGGAATTTCAAGGACAAAGTTCTAAGAGACTGAAAATAAGCCTACAATAGCTCAGAGGACTCCTGGATTTCACTTCACTGTTTGGATTACCACTAATTTTTAGGAAGCTTTTAAGGAGTTTGACCCAGCCTCTACCTTTGGGGATCCTCTTCTGCAAAGACTTAGAAGCACTTAGTTTCACCAAGTGTGTGCCTGCTTTTATACAGGGACTCCTGTCTCTAATTCCCTACGTATCATGCAGGATTCTCTTAATATAATCTTGTTTGTACTGCCTATTATTAACATACATGCAGAGCTGGAACTCATATCTCATCCTTCTAATGAGGTCCTGCAGAATATGAAGGAGTAAATAACATTACATTAAACCAGCCCTAATTGTTTCTTTTCCATTGGCTAGTGAGTTTCTTCTGGTGGAAGGAGCGCTACACAGAAAACACGTTAAGAGCACCCCAGCATAACATCTCAAACCTCCACTCCTATTCCTATCTTGTTTGCGTGTTTATTCATGATAGCCTTTTAAATATGCTTAATATTTTAAGATCATTTTTATATTAAAAAAAAAAGGTCCATCACCTTTTAAAGACTAGAAGTTAAAAATACCTTTAACTGCCTGATACACAGCTAAGAACAGTTTCAGGTCCATAAGACGCATGGTACCTGTAACCAGTCTCCATTCTTCTTATCGGCTTTGAAGAGCTTGCACGCAACAGCTCATTTTCTTAAGGTGGAAACAAGACTTGAAATATTACACCAAAAACCAGTACTCCTATTACACTGACACTAGAAAAATCCTGAGTAGAAACAGAGGTGGCTCTTTAAACAGCTTTATTCTGCATGATACCATGTTTTCATTTTGCTTATTATGGAATAATTATATTCTCATTTGTTTCAATGTATGGGGGTGATAAAGGAAAATTACAATTAAAAAAGCACTACATGTTTATAGAGTCACAGACCTCTGTTTGTCAGGAGAGCTTCAGCTTCTTACTGACTTACCTAAGCCTACGTCTTTTCTTCTTCCAGGTCTCAGGACAGTGTTATGCTTTTTTTCCTCACACAGACACTCTTAGTTTGGAGTGTGCTACAGGGTTAACTGAAACAGAACCCGAGTCCTAGCAGGAGATAGGGAATAGGGTACAACAGATAATTGTGTGGTTATTGTATAGCCTTGCCAAAGATGAGGAATTATATGAGACAAGGAGTAGCTGTGATTTTTAGGTAAAATATGACCAAATGTCATCAGGCATTTTGGAAATACGCTGTGAAATTTAATTATAACAATATGTCTAAGGCATTGGGTGAGAGGACTGGTGGACAAGTGAAAAGAAAAGGGAGTTTATTCTCTCTAACAATACGACAAGATTTTGAAATTTACCATACCTGCTTGAGTTAGTTTGCTTTGACAGACACATTTCAAGTGGGCTTTTGCAAGATTTTCTGCAGTATGGGGAAGAACAATTGTTCTGGGGAATATTTCTTCCTAAAGTTACAGTACGATAGAATTATTCAACTCAGTTTAGCTCTCCTGGTTCTTCACACATGACTAAGTTATCATAACAACCTTTTCTGTCTTTCTGAGGCATTGTACTGTACTGTGGAAGGAACTGGAGAGCCTGTGGGCTTCATCCTAATGGAGACTACTGTGAAATCTTTTATTTCCAGTACTTCAGTGTCAATACATTCATTAAAGCTGCCAAGGAGAAACAACCAACACAAGCTCTAATTGGTTCCCAAATAAGATCCCTACTACTACAGTGATTTAGGGGGAGCTTCTGTTGTAGAGGAATTTCACACCTTGATTTGCCCCAAGACTCAACACACTACAAAATAACCCCCTGCAGGCTTGCATTAGGGAGGGGGGGGAAAAAAAAAAAAGGCTCCCTGTTTTCCACCACCATTAGGTTCACATTGGCCTCCTTTTGCAGTGTTGTTCTTGTAAAGGATGTCTTTTTATGCACTGAGGCAGTATCCAGCCCATGCTGACACTGCCTTGAAAGGCTCTATGAGCCACTATACTTGACAGAACTAAGAGCGATATTATTTATTTCATTTCTTTGCTCAGTGGGGTAATCTCATGAGATACAGATCTCTTCTTCATGAGGGCCCTGGGGGCAGTAATCAGAGTGAAACTCAGCTATACTTTAGTACAATGCAAACAGCACAGACCACAGTACTCAGGCTTCAACAGGAAACAGCAGAATGAAATACCATGTATGATGCCTGGCATTGTAATTTATTTGGAACAATCTTCTGTAGACTGGTTACTTTTAAAATTAGATCTGCTTCTTCCTTGTAAAAGCACAGGAGTAAGATTGCCTTGAAATGGCATGGAGCCTCATTTGTGAATGCCAGCTGAGGAAGGGTGTTAGAAATGAAATTACTATTCTGAGGTCTGACCCTAACAGAGCTGTGAAGTGTTCTGCTGTATCCCATCTTTCTTAACAAGCACTCCCAAATCTCAAACCCCACTTTCTGGAGAACTAGTCTCCTGAGAGTAGAAAAGGGAAAAAGAAGATGAAGTGGCAGACAGTATGTCTTAAAGTGACAGCAAAGAACATTCATTATTTTCAGTCTTCCAAGACTACATAGTTTTGGGGTTTGTGGGGTTTTCTGTCTGGTTTGGAGTTTTTTGCTTGTTTGTTTAAATAAATGAGAGCTTCCTATTTTCTCCAACCTCTTTTGTAAGTCATACACTGTAGACTTTTCCACATTTTTTGAACATATTTCTTCCTTTCTCCTCCTCCTCTTCTCAAATTCACATCTCATAAGGCATCTCAATATGAAAACTTCAGTTGCTATTAAGAACAGTGCTTAATAGCAGTGCTGCTCATCAGTTTCTTAGTGCTTAGAAACTTATGTAACACAATTCATGTTTAAGCTCTAAATACCTAATTTGCCCTGACTACAGGGCAAATTAGGTATCTGCAGTCCCAGATGAGAATAAAAGGATTCACAGGTATTCACCACTTCTGAAAATAAGGCCTAGTATGACCTTGACTACATCCCCAGATGTGGACACCCCAAATCAGTCTGTTTTTTTAAGAATCCTTTAAAAATGCCCAAGCACCCGCTTTCACACCATAAAGACAGTGCTAGAGCCAGAACTCGAAGTTCATGGCTCCTGAACATGCTGTGGCCACACATCTCTTGTGACAGAGAAGAGAGCTGGAAGCAAGGGTGCAGAAGAATGATGTGGCAATAGGCAGTTCATTCTGATCAAACGCTGCCTGCTAAGCCTTTCTCTCTTCATGGGCACTGCAAAGCTGCTTTCATGGGGCCCAACTTTAAAGGAGTCCAGTGATTTGAGGCGTCCCTGCCCATGGTAGGGGCATTGGAACTAGATGATCTTAAGGTCCTTTCCAAACCAAAGCATTCTATGATTCTTGGCACACAAGAAGAAGTAAAATCCCCAAATCCCTGCAGACGGGTGATAACATCAAAATCTCATCTTTGGATCTGAATGCTGAAGAAAGTGTCAGGCAGTTGTGCTTGCAGAGACAAGCTTGATTCCCTAACAGCTCAAAACCAATGAAAACAAACAAGCAGCAGAAGGTAAGTGAGAATGCACAAATTTAGCATGTGCTAACATTGCATGATTCTGGCAAATCTTATGTTGTGTGGGGACTCACTATGATTTTTGCATGCTAAGTCCTGGCACTACTACTCAAAGTGTAGCAGTGGTGTTAAAATACAAGCCACAATGCAGGCAACAGAAGTGGAGAACGTCAGCTGGGTTTAACACAGATTGCAGAGCATGCATCTCAAGGCAGAGGCAGAGAAGCAGTACCACTTGACACCTCAGCAACAAAGAGCTACAGGAAGGTTTCCAGCCTGTTTCCCCTGGGCTACAAAGATTTCACGCAGAGCTCCCACGCTGGCACTCTGTCCCACATCCAATGGAGGAGCTGTGCTTATATAGGATAAATCCCTACTGTGAGAGGGAGTAACTTATCAGGTGCTACTGAAGTTGACGTTACACACTTCATTACTTCTTGAAGTTACACCCTTCAGCCTAGCCCTGACCCACAATGGACAGCTAACATTCCTAGGTGCCACTGTCATTTCCCACCTGCGAAAAAGCACACAGCACCCTTCTCCCTTGGGTCAATGAAGAACAATCTGGCTGTCTGGATTTTGGTATGTGACTCAGAGGGCCAGGAAGATTGGTCACGCCACATCTGCAATATTTAAGATTCTTGGTTATGAGAGCCACAAAATCACTTGTGGAGCCTTTACAGGTAAAGGGCTGCCTGCACAAACCATGCAGTGAACACAGTCCAGTGCCATGATCAGGTCTACAGATGTAAGACAGTTTCAGTGGCATAAAGGCTTCTCCAGACAAACTGTTCTTGTAACTTCTGCTATAAAAGAATAACAGGGAGGAAAAAAAACAACCAACATCTACAAGATTTTCCAACTGTGACTTTCACACACTGGCAAGACTTCTTCATAGCCCTGCTTTGAGAGACAAGCAATGACATATTCTGACACCAACATCACTTCTAGGCCACAGTCCAAGACAGACAGGCATACAAAGGAACAAATGCACAGCTGTATCATTGTCATGTTGCTAATATTCAAATATAACCATGTGAGGACATTATTTTTCCAGGCCTCTTATACATATGACTTAAGAAAGATCCTCTAGGGGCATAGTAGGCTGTATTACAGATTCCTCATAGATGACACATAGTTACCTCTATTTTGGAAAAGATTAGAAGAAACACTGGAGGGGAGTCCAAAATACACTAGTGACATTCCTTAAACACCATATGAACAATTTAGTTTCAATTACGTGGTTGTGAAAAGATATTGTCTAAACAAAATAGTAAACCATCCTAGTATGGAGCCAACAAGAGGCCACACATCTGCAGTGTTATAATGTCAGTATTCTCCAACTTAAGCTTACTGTGTAAAACAAAACAAACCCTAAGCATTTTCCCTAAAAATTATTTGTATTACTTCTCTTAAAGGGAAACAAATCAAAACCTGCATCCATTATTATTCCCTTCTAGTTCCCCTTTAAGCTAGCAGAACATTCCCTACACAAGGAGATAAATATTACTATTACAAGAATGTTGTCTGAATGTAAGTGGGGCTATAAAGAGCCAGTCAAAAGGAAGAAGCTACGCCAAACTCGGCACCCAAAGAATGAGGCCTCTCTACGCTACAGGCTAGATCCTTAAGACATTTCTCCTTCAAGCCAATGAAGCTTTGAAAAAATCACACTAGCTGAGCATCTGACTCATATTTTATCAAGGGCTGAATGATCAGTTACATGATCTGCTTTAAAAAGGATTTATGAACACCAACAGCTCACCACAGACTGCTAATCACGTTACCTCACCGAGTATAACCCAGACCAAAGGTTTACCCACTTGAGGTACTCTGCTTTACATTTCTGCCTTTTTAGACCTGCCCTGTGTGCTCTCCCTTTTGTCCTCCCTTTCTCCTTCAGTTTCTTTGTAGAATCTCCTCAGGTAAACCGAAAGCAAGCAGATATGGGTGGGGTAATGTAATTTGGGAGCTCCTCCCAACTGCTGGAAATGCAGCTTCAGTTTTAGCAAGGAACATTTCCAAATCAACTTTCATCTCAGTTGAAAAACAAATAAGGATACCAGACTCTTTTCTCCTTCAGCTCATCTGAAGAACAGTATAACTTGCTTTCGTCTAGGAACTTCAAATTACTGCAAACAGCATCACAATGGGATGAAAAGCTCACACTGCAAGTACATGCAATGTTCACTCTCTCCTGTTTCTTAAAAACTTTAAGGCAAAGGGGTCTGACAGATGATAGAGATTTCCCATGTACACAATGCACATCTGGTACCATATATTCACTCTTAGCCTAGTATTTTTGCAAAGTTGCCAAACATTCAGATGACAATTAGGAAACTGGGATCCGGACCTTACACAGAGATTAAGTAATTTAGCACAGTGTCTCTGAAAGCTATAATTAAAAGCAGTTGGTTTCATTACAGGGAGAGCAAAAGTAAAGAGGCAAAAACCTATTTTGGGTATTGTTTTCCTACAAAATATTCTGTATGCTACAAGTCACCCATTCACTGCTCACCAGATGGATTTAGTTACAATTAATTAGAACAGACTAAATCTAAGCATTAAGGCTAGCAAATCAGAGGAAACACAAGGTTAAGGAAATCCTGGAATCTGAAGTAAAAGTTTCTACAATATTACCTGGGTGTCTAATCAGCCAATTCATTTCAAATTATTGCTGCCAAATTTAAACTTCTTTTTAGCAAGACAAGTCTGACTGTGCTGCTGATGCTAATGACCAAACAAAAAGGGACCTTGGTTTCTCAGGCTCATTACATATATACTGCAGAGTTCCTTCTTGAAAGGACTCACAGTTTAAACATCCTCGAATAGCATGGAGACAAAGATATTGTGCACAACAAAGAGACTAATGTGAGGGCAAAACCAGTTTTACAGCCATCTTTAAATCTTGATTACGTCTAAGTATCTGCACTATTACCAACTGTAGGCTATAAGAAGAGTTAAATACAATTATTCACCACAGACTTGTTAGGAGATAGAGATCTGGGTATTCACTTTGAGACAATAAGTATATTTAACAGTAGCTATTGAATTAATACAAGGGTAACAGAAGTAACACTACTTTTGTATCTCTCCCCACCCTTGCTCCCAACCCAGTATCAGGTATCTTAACACACCGCCTGTACCCATGGTGCTGATGACACAGAAACTGAAGCAGATGCCTACTGACATTTGGCAGGAAGCTGCACTTGCAAGTATCAACTTAGATTCATTACGGTTAATTACATTTTTGTCACACAGTATGATGTCATAGTATGTGAAGTAAAAAATGTTCCCTCATGTCATACAGCATCTTCATTGTTGTCCTAAGAACACGCATACAAAGGGTTTTTTTCATCCTGTCCTGATCACCCATGCAAATATAATATGAAAGTGTGTAACATACTGAAGTCTTGCAGATGCATTATCTGGAACTTGTGCTTTGGGATACCATTAAAATGTATATGAAAATAGATCCGGATGAGCCAGTCTCCATGCATAGGCTAGTTCGTGACCCATAGACTAACAGATGGGAAACTCACTACTAAAAGAAGTGTTTTCAAATTCTTGCAGCAACCTCAGTGGACAAAACTTACCTTGGTTAGTGTGTGTACACTCAGACTATGCTAAAAGGAACAGACATCTGTTTCATATTTTAAATGGTATCTTTCATCCTTTCTCTCACCTGTGTCTAGGAACATTTCCAGAAGTGAGAATCACCGAATTCTTATCAGAGCAGCTTTTGACCCATCTTTTGTTAATCTGGGCACCTTGTGAACAACTGGTTTTGTGTTCTTCACTCCCACAGGCCTCTTTTATGTGCAGATTAGAAGTCCAGAGCCAGTAAGTAACTCATGGATCTCTCAGCAGAGTCTTGCATAATGTGATCTTGTTCTTGACCACAGTTATGAAGCACTACAAAGCACTGCTACTACTATTAAAATAGAATATACTGGAGGAAACAATAAGGGTGAATGAATGAATAGCAGCATTATGACAGTTACGCATCAGATGGTTCTGGAG
Source organism: Psilopsiagon aymara (assembly GCA_024733675.1). NCBI lineage: Eukaryota > Metazoa > Chordata > Aves > Psittaciformes > Psittacidae > Psilopsiagon > Psilopsiagon aymara. The sequence goes on along the minus strand of JANRGW010040338.1, from coordinate 47,618 downwards.
AAAGATATTGAAAAAATTGTGTTGTGTAGATTTTAAGCAGGAAATAGTCTCATCTACCACACTGCATACTGTAAGCACACCAAATAACTCAGGCATCACAAGCATAGGTATCAGAATAAAATAAGAAAAGGATAGGGAGTCTCATCTCTTAAATTATGTCAAGATAGCAGGAAATTCTAAATTCTAATCTCGGTCCTTCCAATGACTTAAGAAAGTAGTATAACCAGTTTGCCTGAGTGTCGCTATTTAAAAAGTCAGAGTACTTACTTATCCCAGAAGGATACTGTCAGGTTTAATTAATTATGTCTGTAAACCTTTCTAAATGAAAAGTGGCAAGCATGATTTATTAACTAAGTCTAAAACACCACTGCAGAATTAGAGGTTGAGAATTGTTTTATCAAGAGAATAACATTCCTAATAAAATACATTTCAGATGGGAAATTATAACAAGAGCCTTTTTGACTTACTTAATTTTTTTCTCAGGAGCAAGGCAATAAATACACTTTCGGTGGGTTCTAGGAATAGAAGTGTAATCAAGAACAAGAGATACAGGAACACTTGCCCACTGACATTAACATGGCACCAGCTAAACGGCATTGAATAAATCATGAGAATGGAGTATATGTGTTCAGCACTGCTGTAGGAATAAGCTGGAAGAAAACTGCTCCACTGCCTATTAGATGTCACTTACTTGTAGCTTGACTATGTGTAAGGATCTGCACAGGTCACCTAGATATAGCCACCTGGAAACAGAGGGAGTATGGCATTAGCAGCCCAAAAGTACCTGTAAGGTGGCAATGCATGATCTGCAAAAGGCCTGATTTATGTCAGTGGTATTCCACTGCTGTCAGCTCTCATGCTTACAGGTGTATCACAGCTCTAGCATGTACCTGCAGGCAGAATCCAGGTGTCAGTTATGAATGACAGGCAGCTGTCATTGACACACATCTCCCGGGGTGCATTGGGCTCTCTATTTTGGTTCTCTTTTCCCTACATTGAAGCTGTGTTAGCTAAGGTACTCCTTATTGGGAATTTCTAATTCAGCTGGTGCTCATTAGGGCTAGGAATTCATCACCACAGATAAAATAGTTCAAAACCTTCAGAAAGGATGAGGATCAAATGACTGGTGAATTACACTCATTCAGCACATCCACTGGACAGTCCTGTGGCCCAACTCCTTCCTGGACAACTCTGCCTATTTGGCCAGTACTGGCAAGTTCCACACCCTCAGAGCCAATAACAGGAGCTTCAGAGAAGGAAATGAGTCATACCCTTGGAATGCAACTGAAATCCCACAGATGTAAGAAAATACTTATTCATCTGCACACGTACATGTTCATACCTCATATATTGCCAATTACATTCAATCAGATACTGGATATGAATAAAAACACTCTGAATCTAGTGGAATTTAACATTAGGTGACATTCCACAGATATGGCATGTGATCTACAAATGAAACAAGCAGCACCACGTGATTTAAAATACAACACTGACTGAATTCAGGCCCAGTGCAGCACAAAACAACCACAGCTTTTCCAGGGTACACAGGCATCAGGTTTGAATGGTAACGCTGTGGCAACATGACACATAATTCAGAAATACTAACTTGTTATAGAAAGTAAAGACAGGAAGGGGTTGTCTAGAGTGGGTCAAACTGCTTTATGAAAATATTTTAGTTAAAATGAACGTAGTGCAAGAAAGGGTGAACCAAGTTTGATTTGTAGTTGGCCAAAACAAACCCTTGGGGAAATCCCCTTAATTAAGTTGTTACTAATTTGTTTATGTTTGCAAGTGAGGTCCCCACCTCACTTCTCCACCCCTTTGTTTCCCCTTGTCCTCTTTTTTTTACCACATTGATTTAAGACAACCAGGCATGAGAGTTACCTATCCACGCTCAGGCCTTGCCAAGCAGCACGGCTCTTCTGCAGGCAAAAAAGGTGGGACTTTCTGAACAACCTAGCAGCTCACGCACAAGCCCCATGCTTTTAAAGCAGTGCTGATTCTTACGACCCGAGTTTAGCTGCAAGCTTTGACACAAGTGCCTATCTCACTTGCCAACGGTGGATTTTCAGGGTTCCAGGTGCCTTCCTGGCCAGGGGACTCCCTCCTGGGCAAGGACAGAGCTGAAGTGGGCGGATTATGTCGGAAATGATAATCCTTGCACAAGCTGCTACTAAAGAAACAGGCACTGAAGGTAATGTCATTATTTGGAAATAACGTGAGTGGTGCATCACACTGCAGAATCACAGAATAGTTTGGGTTGGAATGGACCTTCAAAGCTCATCCAGTCCAACCCCCTGCAATGAGCAGGGATATCTTCAACTAGATCAGGTTGCAGATCACAGGGCAGCCCACCTAGGTCTTCACTAGTTCTTGCAACAGTCTCTGCAAGAGACACCTACCTTCAAATGTCCTCCAGCAGGATGGTTATGTTGAAGACATGGAGGAGATTTGAAGCCACCATAAGAATGCAGTAATGACACCACCTGGATTGCCATCTCACACCTTCGTGTGTGTCCTTTCCTGGAGATGTAGAGGCCTGCATTTCCTTCTAACCAAATCTCCAGGCTTCTGCTTACAGGTAGTCCCTGCACGTTGTGAAGGACTGAGTGTTGCCTCCTGTTCCAACTCAACTTGCATCCTCATTTACAAACATCTTCCGTGACTACGTAACCAAATCTGCCTCAAATATCAGCATCTGGGGCCTCTCCCCGCCCATATGCTAAAATACACATAGGGATATGCATGACAAAGAAGTCAGAGTCCATCATCCAGCAAGTCCTTACATGAAATTTTACCGTATTTGATGGGACAATTAAGAGCTGCACACTTCCATCACATTTCTTACACCTGCAATGCTTTGCACTGTCAGCACTGCCACTTTCCAGCTGCATGAGTATTTCCATTGAGCCACAGTCCATTTTGCTCACTGTTACACCTTTGCAGAGTCCGCATCACAGGCTGTAAAAAGCCTTTACACCCAAGCAGGCTGCACGTTGCTGTCTGACTCAGAATGATGAGGTTCTCTCACGGAGAAAAGGAAACTGCTTCTGGGATGGCTTATTGTATCATGCTGGGTGGCAAGGACATTTCTCTGAGCATCACACTGCAAACAAACAGTGCTCAGGGCCATTTTCTAAAACAAGATACCATGACACCATGTGTAAGACTATGGCATGAGCAGAGTTATCCTGTGGGATGCTAGGCAAAAGTTGCTCCACATTTCCATTCCTAAAGAATGCCTAATAAATATACCTGGATTCTCATTTAACTGTATGTGTCTAAAAAATGATAAGGTGAAACTCTAAAAGGACTGAAACATCAGACTGATTCCAATGTTTTTAAAAAAAAAAAAGAAAAAAAAAAAGCAGGCATAAAAATGATAAATTGGATCCCTAAAAGGACTGAAACGTCACTGACCTAGAAATACCAGAAAGACAGCTTGCCTTACGCACAGCGTGAGCCTCCAGCACTTAAAAAACCACCAAAACCAAACCAAACCACCACCGAAAAAAAACCCGAAAACGCACCAAAACCACACAGAAATCTTTAAAACTCTTAATTCAGCTCAGGGGCATTAAGCAGGCGGTTAAACCACCAGAGAAAAGAGACCGCTCCCTCACTCGCACCACAGAGCCTCTGAGGGCCGAGACCAGGGCCGAGCTCCCCTCAGCGTTCCCCCCTCAGCCCCGCCCACCGCCACAGACGTTCGGCGCAGGCGCGGCGGCTGCGCGGCAGTAATGGCGGCGCTGGTGCGGGACCCGTTGGCTTCGCGGGCGCGGCTGTGGCCGCTGCCCCCACCCGGCGGAGATTGCTCGGTGCGCGGCCTGCTCCGGCACCGTGCTCGGGAGCTGGTGAGTGAGGGAGGGAGAGAGTGAGGGAGTGAGGGAGGGAGGGAGGGAGAGAGGGAGAGAGCGGGGGAGCGGCGTTCCCTCAGGCCTCGGTGGTGGCGGTGGGAGGCCCCGGTCACCGGCTGTTGGCCACCGGGCGCTGTGAGGTCTGGCTGGCGGCTGTGGTGGCTCGCAGCGCGGCGGGCACGCTGCTTCTCGTGGCTGTCGCTCAGCAGAGCGGGAGGGTTTGCTATAACAGAGTCCTATGGTCGCTTATATAGGTAGTATATGAGTCTAAAGTATATCAATCTCAAGTTCTTTACAGTTTAAAAAATATGGGGTTTGTTTGGTTTTAATACGGAGTGGTTGAACACTTAATGTACGTTTTCCCAAAGCACAGCTTTTAGAATCATAAATCAGCTAGGTTGGAAAAGACCTTTAAGCTCATCCAACCGTGCCCCAGCACTGTCAAGGCCACCACTGACCCATGGCACTGAGGGCCTCGTTCTCTCAGTTTGTGAACGCTTCCCAGGACGGTGACTCCCCTGCCGCCCTGGGCAGCATGTGCCAATGCCTGAGCACCCTTTGGGGAAGGAATTGTTCTTAATATCCATCTAAACCTTCCCTGGCACGGCTCGATGCCGTTTCCTCTTGTTACTTGGGAGAAGAGGCCAACCCCACTTCACGACAGCCTCCTTTCAAGCAGTTGTAGTGAGCCATAATATCCCCCCTGAGCCTTTTCTTCTCCAGACTAACACACACACGCACCCGGACCCTCAGCCTTTCCTTGTGAGACTTGTGTTCCAGGTCTTTCACCAGCTTTGTTGCCCTTCTCTGGACTTGCTCCAGCACCTCAGTGTCTCTTGTAGTGAGAGGTTGCTCGTTCATGTTTACAGTCAGCTGATTTAGGCTGTGCTTCATTACTGTTTAATGAAGAATTAAAATAAGCACCATAGAGGATATTCATGCTTTTAAGATCATCTGATTTTGCCTTCTCCTCGGTTCCTATAGGAAGGAAGGAAGCAAACATTACTCCTTAATGAATTTCTTCATAAGAATGTTTGATTTCAGCCATAATGTGACTCAATTTTGTTGTTTTTTAGAACATTCCTGAAGAAAGCTTGTATGTGAAATGTAATGGACGACTGGCGAGTGATGAGGATGTGTTGCAAAATGGAGCCGTTTATAGTCTGGAACCAAGGCTTTGTGGTGGCAAAGGAGGTTTGTTGCTTAACTGCTTGTTATCTATTAGATTCTAAAGTTGGAAAACTTCTCATACTGTTGTCTGTGCTGATAGCAGCAGTCCTGATATATTAGATCTCTTGTAACACTGATGAATTTGATAATGTCTCTGAGCTGAAACCAAAGTCTGCATGCAAAGCTGAGAATTGAGTAGCTGGCATAGCTCTTCTTTGCATCTCTGGTCAGCTTAGCTCTATTAGTAGAAATCTGTAAAGTACATTAGAGTGACTTCAGAGTTGAAATTGTGTTTAAAAGTACCTGGCTTCTTAGGCTCCTAAGTTTCATTCGTGGTCACTTAGGACAAGTATTCTAGGTATGAATAGTCTGTGATTTGAGTGTTTTATCTGACCTAATTGTCTTCTCTTATTTGGGAAAAAAGCCCCATATGAATTACAAGCTCTCTGTAGCCTAAGAACTAAAGAATTCAATCTAAGCTAGACTCCTTATACGATATTTAAACTGTGTTACTGAGGGTGTACATCAATCATATAAAGCAATGCAGCCACTGGCAATATGGGCATTCCCCACAGTGGAATATGATGGGTGAAGCAAGTTTAGCAAAGTATTTGAGTGTAATTGGAGTCGTGTTTCTTTCTTGAATCCAGTTCTTGGAATTTTCCAGCTGTTGCAGCTGTGCTGAATACCTGTGCAGCCTTGCATCAGACTGCAGCTCAGCTTCCTTTGCTGCCTTCAGTTTTGGATAGAACTGGAAATAAATATTGTTGCTATAGCTTAGGAGGTGGTGTGGTTTCCTTAAGCACCCTAAAAGTGGTGCATATGGTAGAGGTCCATAACACAGGATGTTTTTTCATCACCTGTTGTCCCTGGTTTTGGTTATCCTGGGATAACAGAAGACAGAATGTGACCATAGGATGCACATTCTGTGGTTCACTTGGTGTTACTGATATGCCTCTGGGGTCAGTTTGAAATTGTTCTTTCACAATTTTGTTTGCTTTCTGAAGGGTTCCTTTTGTTTTGACTTTGTAACTTAAAAGCCTGATAAAACCAGGCAAACAAAACCAGGTCAGAACTACTGGGGCTTGTATGATCTCAGCAGAGTGCAGATTATGCAGGCTTAGAAGTGAACTGAGTATTTTAGTGTCACCTGTGACCTTAGCTGAGTTTTAGGAACACAGCTGGCTAGGTGTAGCAGCTAGGTCCACATTCTTTGGAATGTAAAATTCAGTAGCATGTTTCATGAGCTACAGAAATTCTCCTCACTAATAGCAGCTGTTGGTTTTATTAGCTGAACACAAAGCTTTTTCTGCCTCCTGATCAGTAGGCTGTTTGGATTGGTGACTCCTTAAAAGTACTAGTGGAGCACTAAAAAGTATAGATTTCTTCATCTTCTAGTTAGAAACAGTGCTTGGCACTTCCAAATTGCTGGCTGGATTATATTAGTATTGATCCACAGTGTGTTTCTTTGAGGTAGTTAAACAAGCGTCTTTCTCCAGCTGGAGACAACAGAAGGTGAGACAAAGTGAGAGAAATCAGCTATCTTACCTATGAGTAATTAGTGGGTGAGGAGTGTATATAAATCTGTTTTGGGAGGCTCTCCAGCTTAATATTGTACATAATGGTCACCTTGATGAAGTGGTTAAGGCTGTCTGCTAAAAAAGTTATTTTATCTTTTTTTAGATTTTTGAAAGGTGGTTTAAGTTTGATGGAGTCTGAAGGGGCTTAAGGGGGAGATACATCCTGGCAAAAAAGGTTTCAAAGCATTTTGTTGGGGGGGTCCAGAAATAGGCTTTCATGTTAGAAGTGCTGCACAGGTTCTAGTAAATCTGGGGTCCATGTGGCATGGTACCAGGAGTGCAAAACTGAGATGAGTGGTAAATGCTGGGTACCTTTTCTTTCTACTTAGTCTTTCAGCATTTCACCCTATGACACTTCTCTGACATGTTCCAACTTTCAACCTACCCTTTATTTTAGTTGCATTGAGGGAGAGGAAGGTGTTGAATTTACTGTATTCTTTATCCATAATTAACTCATCTCCATTTCTTTCTGCTTACCTAATTCTTGATGTCTCTTTTGTCAGGGTTTGGGTCTATGCTGCGAGCACTTGGTGCTCAGATTGAGAAGACAACAAATAGAGAGGCTTGCAGAGATCTCAGTGGAAGGAGACTCCGAGATGTCAACCATGAGAAAGCGTAAGGCATTTTCTCAGAGGCTAGAACTATAAAATTAACTGGCCATGTAGCTCACTTAACAAGAGCTTAAAGGAGAGCCTGTTTTAACAATAACATTTTATTTTGAGTAATTCTGAAGAGTAAAAGTGGGATCTTAAGCACAAATGGCCTGGAAGCCAACAGGGTTGTTCTGATTACAATTATATTAGTGCAGAGTAGGAGTGGTTGTACTGCAGCCTGCTTCTGGGAGGCTGATGTGCACCTCTGAGATTCTCATCTGGAATTCTCACAGCTCTCTTGGAATTTGCAGGTTGTGGTATTATGGATATGTGACCTTACTGATGTTTCTGGCTTCCAAAATGAACTTTGCTCTCTTCTCTGTAGCAGAATCTCTATATATTTCTTCAGTAATTCCCCTGGGTGCTGTTAGTTGTCTTTTCCCATTGTTTCCCATCCTAGCAGGTGGTAGAAGCATTCAGTAATTGCCAAGCAACAAACTGGTATTACATTAAATGCTGGAAACACTCATTTTCATGGTCCTGTCATCTGCAGGATGGCTGAATGGGTGAAGCAGCAAGCAGAACGAGAAGCAGAGAAGGAGCAGAGGCGGTTGGAAAGGCTGCAGCGGAAACTTGCGGAGCCAAAGCACCTTTTCACTAACCCAGACTACCAGCAGCAGTGTCATGAAATGGCTGAGAGACTGGAAGATTCGGTCCTTAAAGGTATTATAGTTTAACCTCACTTCCTCTCCTCAAAAATTAAAGCAAAGTAAAAGTTCCTATAGCCTCACTCCAGTATGAAAATGGAAAATAAACCCTAATTCTGACAGTAACTCTTCTAATTGAATGAAATTTTAAATTCCAGTAAAATTTGTTGGACTTGATTTTTTCCCCTTTGTCTGCTGGTTCTCTTGTTGAACAGCATAACACACATACAAGTGATGCTTTGTCTTGCTGTGCTGTGGTGTTGTCTCACTACTTATTATTTGCTTTTAAGCAAAATTCTCTAAGTATTGCTAGTTCAGGTGTAAGAATTCTGCAGTCATTTTAAGTGACATAGTAAAATGTAAACGGGTCTTATGTAAAAACTAGAAATAGAATCCAACTAGAAAATACCTTATTTCTTTTACTGTTCTTTGTAGTTATTTATCCGCAGATTGTTCCCTTGCTGGCAGCTTGATAGTGAAATTTGAGGCTGAATGGGATGTAGAACCTGAGAGTTCAGTTGAGGACTCCAAGTTGAATTCACTCTTTGCCTTAGTACAGCCATGTAGAAAAGCTTTTGCTGCTACTCAGTCTTGAATCTTTGAGTGCTTCACATGTGCATCAACAGCAGTTATTAGTATTTTAAATTGCATCTGAAATGGAAAGTGGAATTAATAAGATGTGAATTGTGTACTGATGAAGTAAACTTTTAACTCTGTTTCAAAGGATTGCAGGCCTCTTCAAGCAAAATGGTGTCACCAGAGAGCAGCAGTACTCGGAAGCGTCCAGGTGAGCCTGGAAAGAATGGAACCAAACCTCGAAAAAGGAAGTGTTTTTGGTAAGCATTATGCCTTGTTTTCACACTCTAGTATTAAGCCTTGGACAGGATGAAAGGTTAGGTACATACAAATGAGCAATGTCTTAGATGTAGACTTCAATAGGAATAGGGATATTGAACTGATTAAATAGGAGAGCTCAAAGTAAATGTTTCTGTGTTCATACAGTTCTGTCCCAGCTAGAGCAGGCAAACTGTATTTGAACCAAACCCTTCTAATACGGTTATATTCTGCTCCTTCCCATTGTGCTTCTAATACGGTTATATTCTGCTCCTTCCCATTGTGCTTTTTTCATTAATGAATTAAATTTACAATGAACTGAAAAAAGATTTTTCTTTTAATTCTTGGCATCTTTCACCTAATGTAACGTGCAAGAGAAATCTCAGTGATTCCAGTGTTTCAGATAGCAACAGGTAGCACACATTTCTCTATTGGGAATGCTGTAAAAAAAACCAAACCTGGTTTTGGGGGTATCTTGGGTCCTATTCAGTACTAACGGCTCTTCCATTTACTAAACTATACTAACTAGAGTAGTTCACAAGATCTCTCTGGAGTAAGGTTTGGGAAGAGGAATGTGATCATAAAAATAATTATTTTGTTTTAAAGAAAAAAAAACAAAGTAGGTGAACATTAATGTGTAACATACTGTTTGTGCCAGGCTGGGGTTGGAAGGACTGGATGACTGTGACAGTTTGGACTCTGAGGATGACAGTGAAGATGATTCTCCTCATGCGTCTGATGGCAGTTGTCCATCAGGCAGCAGATGTAATGAAAATGCTGGAGATTCAAGTGCATGTTCAAGCAGCTCTGTGGAGCCGGCGGAGGACAGTCCAACTACCAGTGCAACTGAGAAGCCTTTGGAGCAGCCAGAATGTAATGGAAGGGATCTGCAAGGAGAGACAAGCACAAGTGGACAACCTGAAATTCCAGCTGAAGGAAATAGTACAGTGACAAAGCTCCTGAAGGAAGAGGCCCAAGAAAAGAATGAAGTAGCCCAAGCTCCAAAAGAAGAGGAGCAAGAAAGTGTTTCTCCGAAGGCACAGGAAACAAACCAGTTACAGAGCACAGTAAGTATGAAGCAGTACAAAATGTGTCATGTATTTTTCTTCAGCTGCTTTTATTCAATCACTTTGCCCTTTGTGGATTGCAGAAAAGGGGAGGGGATTTGTGTCTATGACTTCAGTGCATTAGGTATGTGTGCTTGAATGACCATAGTTTCCCTAAGAAGCTAATGGAATCTCCAAAGTTTGCTTTAGAGCACAAAAAATCTCAAAGTTAAAAGGAAAAACAGCTTAATTGAAGATGCATCCTACAACTTAGGACAAGGGAATGTAGCAAGTTAATGGGAACTGCAGCCAAAGAACGTTCTTCATTGACAGTGTCTCCATAGAGAAGGTTGAATTGTAGGACAGTAGCATTGTCTTGAGAGATGCTAAGTAGGATGAGTCAAGAAAAAATGTTATAAGATTAAGATTTTAGTAGTCTAGAGTTTCTACTAAGATGCAGTTGTCCTTGGTTGCCTAGTATAGTCTTTCCTGAGATCCATGTTTCTCTTGGGGGTGTTTTGTTTTTGGTTTTTCTTCTACATAAATAAATACACTCTAGATCCAAAACTCTTCATGGATGGGAGAAAGCAAAATAAAACCCTTCTGTAGAATGAAAACCTCTTATAAATACTTTCTGCATGTTACCAATCACTGTCCAATTTGGCTAATCTTATAACGTAATTTGACTTCAATGTTTATAGTTGACCTCAGTGTTTAAATTAGAAGTTGTTCTAAGTAGACATCCCCTAAACCAACTGGCTGATCAATCTGTCTTAGTTTTTAATATAAATACTTGAGTCTAGTTCATAGAGAACCGTGGTGGTTTTGTGCCAACCTCAGTTCTTCGTTGACCGTTGAAGGTCTGGAAGCAGCAGCTCCTTCACTAGAGAGACAGGATTAGTGTAAATGATGGGCTTCATCTGAACTGCAGAGGGTGGTGGAAAAGGGGTTTTAAAATGGATCATCTGCTATATCTGTGTTGGAAGCAGGTCTGTACTGTTGCCATACATTATCTGCGCTGGGAATCTGAGTTGGTGTCACAGCCTTCAGCCACATCAGGAGAAGGGCTGACCATGAAGTTCCTTCTCTGGAACAGGAACATCTTCCTCTGACAGGAGAATGGCTGGGATTCTTTTGCTGAAGAGGCTTTGGATCAGTCTTCAGCCGAGAGAGACTGTGGCTTTTCCCACTAAACTGATGAAAGCCCAACTAATATTTGGTAGTAAAAGATGTTCATACTTTGTTGCTCCTTGCATGATATTACTATTTAACATTTTTAGGGGTAGTGATTCAGAGAAAACTCGAGGAACAAACTCGGCAACAAAGTTTTCCAGTTGACAAGCAGGTATTCTTTATTGCGGCGCCGGGAGGCACAGGGGATAGCTCCTCCTAATGCATGTCCCTGTATTGCCACACAGGCCATCCTGATGTAGTCACTGGGCATGCATACATATTCATGAGGCTGCATATGAACTACATCATTTTCCACAAGGTTTCCCGCATACATACAAAATGTGGTGGTGGTCTTTGAGAGTTGTTTACTTCTTCCAGCGATCTTCATCACCGATGGCGGTCTTTGAAGCACCAGCTTAGTTAACATTACAGACATAGCAATCATCCTGTCCGACTTACCAGGTAGTTTAACTGTGCCCATCCTGGACATCTGCTGGTCCCAGATACTCCCCATCCCCAGGTCCTGTTTTTCTATTGTTTTTCTGACACTTTTTGTACTAAGGTCCTAAGGACCTAAAACTATGTCAGCTACCTTCCAGCACCTCAGTTATTTTCCATTACAAAGGCATCAAACTTAACGTTACTTAGAACTGATTACATTTTGTGCTTTTGTGCCTCCTTGTCGCAGTAGTGAATCTAGACTTATTCTAGCAGCAAACCAAAATGTGGCTTCATTTTTCGGGCTAAGGAGTTGCTTGGACTCAAGCCTACCATCAGCTACCACTGCCAACGACTGAATTCTGATGAGTAGAAGTTTAATACAGTTAAATGGAAAAACAACCAAGGATGTAATGAGATAAATTAGAACTTTGTCATCTACTGTACTTATTAGAGCTGGCAAATTTTAAACAGGATGTTTACCGTTCTTCTCTGTTTACCTTTTGCTTGGTATTTGTGAGACTCTATTCCTAGAACAGGAAACTCCACCAATGCTGTGGGAGATTGCTATTGCAGGTGGAAATACTTTTATAATAGCCCTGGATGGATATTTTTTTTTCAAGTAGGATGAGAATAATGAGGCAACCAGTCTCTTTTTGTAGCTTAGCAGGACAAAGGTTCTAATTCTGCTAGGGCTAATTGTTTTTGCTGAGTGCATAATGGAGTAGTCCTATTCCCACTGCTGGCATTATGTTGTCTAAGGGCTCTTTGATAACTCCATCATGATACGTACTGTAAAACTGATACACGCTTTTAAGTATCTAGTGAAATAGGCGTAGATTTCTGTGTCCTTTTTAGAGTGTTCACGCTTAGTTATTTCCAGCATTTGAATTATCCAGTCTTTGTCCATGTTCTTTTGTGGGCAAGGCCCTGGGCTTGGACTAGACAATCTGTAGAGATCTCTTTCACCCTCGATAACTCTGCAAATATATTTATTGCCTTTTAAGATGTATTTTTAATCCATTTTCTTGTGGCAGGATGAGATGTGAAGTTTAGAACTTGCTTTTTGGTTAATCTTACTAAAAAGAGGGTGGGTTTATATATATTTACATAATTACAGTGTAACTGCACTAGAAATAACTGTTCATCTTCCTTCCTGCTCCTGCTGTGGGGTATATTGGTTATATTGAATGTTGGTCTGAGAAGGGGCTGTTGGCTTTGTCATGTCTCTGGAAGCCAAGGGTAAGATACTGAAGTGCTAGGTGAGATGGTGGGCTGGTTTAATTCACATTTTTGGGGAGTACTTCTATAGCTCTTACAGTTACTTACTGCCAGCTTCAGTTACTGCAGTGATGCAGTAATACTTTGCCTGGGTAGCATAAGTACCTCTAATAATATGCAGCATGATATACATTGAGACATTGCTCAACTATATAAGTAATTAGGAGGTTGAGACAATCCTAATTGAAGGTCTTCTATAAAATGAAGCATTCTGTCTGTGCTTATTCTTCCCCAGACCAATCAGGAAGACAACAATAATAGTCTGATGGGATGTTTTTCTCTTTGCAGGAGGTGGAACCAATAGACCTGATGGTGTTCAACTCTGCAGCGGAAATGGAAGCCCTGGGTTTAGACAAACTGAAGATGGGATTGATGTCTCTGGGACTGAAATGTGGAGGCACTTTAAAGGAAAGAGCAGCAAGGCTGTTTTCAGTGCGAGGTCTGTCTAGAGACCAGATCGATCCTGCCTTATTTGCAAAGCCCTCCAAAGGGAAAAAAAAGTGATTTTTTCAATTTTCTATCCCTGTGCTTTTTGATTTTTCTTATTCTATTGAAATTCTGTATGGCCACATGTAATTCTTTGGCATTCCTGGGTAGTTTTGGTTTCTATTCTCAGTGAAGTTTGAGTAATGTAACAGTGAGTTGCTAGATAGGGAGCTAGTCATGTGTTCAATATGTTCGGTATTAAGGGAGTGAAACTTCTGTCTTTTGATCAGCTTTGCAAATGGTTGTAACAAGTCTTAATGCAACAGGTAAAACAAACTTTCTGTATATGGACAGAAATAGCCTTAATGTTTTCTGGAAAATGGTTTTATGGCACTGTCATCACCTATTTTAAAAAAAATAGCAATCCTTTCTTAGCTTTATATTGAATCACCTTTAATGTGAGTTGCAGTCAGCACAGATACAACTGTCAAATGAGAAATACTGAACTTAGCGTTTAGGTTTAAAAGCTGAAGTTTCTTTGAATAAACTCAACATTTTTATATGGATGAGGTCAGTATAACTGCTTTTCTGTGGGATGTCAGGCATGATGTAAATTCTTAACGTGTAAATATTTCTTTTAGAAGAAGTTACACAAGGGTATTTACTTATTTTGCTCTGGAAAAGTATCTGGGTGAGGGAAAAGAGAATCACATCCTTAAGGAATTAAAAAGAGTAATGTACACTGGCTGCTGAAGGTGAGTAGGATACAGTGATCATCTGAAGCTGAATGGGAAATACGGGTTGTGGTTTTTAATTCCTTTGCTATCTTAAAACCAATGGAATAGACTTCGAAAGACTAAAAGCACCACCACTGCAATCATTTATCCTTAGAGCAGTATCTTCTCCCCAGCACTGGGAGCCTCTGGTGCAGTGGTAAGGGCCTCTCTTGGGTGCAGCTGCCACAGCTCTGATTTAAGAGGCTTTAAAGTGTTCAGTTCAGTGCCTTAGGTCACACATTTACCACCATATGCTGGAAAATGTTGTGTTTATGATCTGCTCTCAGATTGTCTTGTGGAGACACTTGAAAAATTAAAGCTTCTCTCTCCTGTTCTGATGTCCCACCATCCGTTCGCCTCATCAGGTTTTGAATGCAGTACTGGCAGGAAATGGGCTTCAAATGCTGGGAAATCAGTTCACTCCTGTAGTAGTGGATGTATCTGACATGAGGAGTTTGTATCTGATGCTTCAGTCAGTTTCGCAGTCTTACAGCCTTTCTCTTCAGAAGTCATTTTGTTGATGTGTGGAAGGTTTGGATTGAGAGAGGGTGTTAAAGCTCAAGGATTTATTCCTGATGAGCTCCACAGGCAAGCTGCTAAACAGTTGGGTTGGTGCAGCTGCTCTGAAATGCTGGTTAATGTGACGGTTCATCCTGCACCAACACGGCTTTCCAGGCAGGCTATGTTATACAATGACATTTTAAGGCTCAGTGCCCTGCAGGTTTGTGTGTGATAGTCACAGAATGATTTGTGTTGGACAGGACCTTAAAGCTCATCCAGTTCCAACCCCCTGCCCAGGGCAGACACCTTCCACTAGAGCAGGTTGCTCCAAGTCCTGTCCAACCTGGCCTTGAACACTGCCAGGGATGGGGCAGCTACAGCTTCTCTGGGCACCCTGTGCCAGCGCCTCAGCACCCTCACAGCGGGGAAGAACTGCCTAAGATCTCATCCCAGTCTCCCCTCCATCAGGTTAAAGCCATTCCCCTTGTCCTGTCTCTACAGGCCCTTGTCCAAAGCCCCTCTCCATGTTTCTTGTAGCCCCTTTAGGCACTGGAGCTGCTCTGAGGTCTCCCTGGAGTCTTCCCTTCCCCAGGCTGAACCAGCCCAGCTCTCAGCCTGTCTCCACAGCAGAACTCCAGCCCTCGGAGCATCATGGCCTCCTCTGGATTGTCCCCAGCAGCTCCGTGTCGAGTTCCCGGTGCGGGGCCCGGTACCGGCAGGTGTCGCTGCGGGCCTGGGCTGCGGGGCCCCGGGCTGACCCCTCTCCATGTTCCCTCCTGCCTGTTTGGAGCTGTTTCGTTCCGCAAGGATCCTGGCTGTAGGAGACAGGGCTCGGCCCCGCTGAGCGCAGCGGTGGGAACTGGGAAGCACGGAGTTCATTTCCAACACAGCAGCCGATGTCAGAGCAAGCCAGAAGCACTGCAGGTACTGCAGCTTTTCTACCCACAACGTGGATATGCGACTACCTATTTGCAGGCATGTTTGATGTGGCTGAATAAAAGTGCACGGTTTCCTTTTAACTGAGTGTCCCCAGCTTCTAAATTCACATCCACAAGATCAACTTTGTTAGCAGCCCAAGCAGGGGCAGGCATTTGCAGTGGTGACCACCATCATACACAAACCAAGTGCTTTTGGATCTGTTTGGGACAGCGTCCTGAAAACATAAATTTGTGGCGCTTGAGGGCTAAATTAAAGCACCCAGAAACTCTTCCCTGTTTCTCTGCATATGGGATCCAGAAGTGATGCACTCAGCATTTTGCTGCTAAAATATAGCAATCATTAGTAAAATCTGGTTTATATGATGGGCAGCAACTTAAACGCAGTAAATGATACAGTAGGATAAGGTGATGCTTGGTGCTAGTAAAGTGCTTGACATGTCTGAAATTTTAATCTATAAGGGAGTCTTGGAATATTTGGGGAAAAAAAGGGTGGAAAAGGATAGCGACAAGTGTGTGCTCGGAGATACATCCATAAGAAGGGTTTGCCTGCAACAGCACAGCTGATCTTTCTAGCCCTAAGGCTAATGCAGAGTTTGCAGTACCCTGCTGGTACTTTTCCCGAGGATTAATGTGGCTTTGGATTCCCAAAGTCTTTCTGGTTGTAAATACACCAAAACTGTGAACATCTTTCCAAGAGCAAAGCTTTGTGCTCCCACACAAACACTTCCCCAACAAGTGTGTGACTTACAGAATGCTTCTCAAGTGTCGCTTAAATGCAGTCATTAAAACATCTATAAGATCCAGAGTGCTGCCTTGTGTTCCTCTTGCATGTCAGAGTTGCTGATTAAGGAAAATCAAGTAGCAAAACCCACTTTCACAAGCCTGCGGAAGGGCTTTTCCTCAGCTCATACAGATCCATCTATACCCTGCAAAGGCATACAAGTACATGAAAAATAGCAGGGAATGGGTGATAGAAATAAGCTGTGGAAGTTTAGAATGGTCATCACAAAGTAGACATAGCTAGCAACCTCCAGCCAGAAGGCTTCTTCCCCATTTCCTTGCTGTGCAGCCCACTCCATCATGTACAAACACAGGAGGTGTCCTGACCTGAACACCACTTTGAGCATGCAGGTATTTCTTCCTTTAGGTTTCCACTTGCTGCTGTAGGTGGCACTGAGCTGACAGCAGAGGCTGTGTCCAGTTTCAGCAGTGGATGAAACCCCCAGCCCTGTGATCAAACACCTGACCACAGGCCCTGTCCCATGGGCATGGTGCCCCTGCACAGTGGGATATTAGGTCGCGTTTAGGTCATTCTGCCTATTCCAGGAACAGCCAAAATTAACCACCTTGATCACCCAGTGAAATTTGTTCTTATCCGAGATTTTGCTTCCTGGAGAATGTTGGTGTTTTAAAGGTTTGTCCATAGCATGCCTTGTTCTCAGGAAGGTGCTATTTTTAAACCTTAAAGGTTCCTCCGAGACATTTACACTCAGTTGTTAAGGACTGCACCCTGCTTAGTTAACACGGCTTGGCCCTCAGTTCCAGCTGAGCAATGAGGGTGGCTTTGCAGATTAACATACCTAATGGCACCAGAGGCAGGGAGGGCTTTGCAGATTAACATACCTAATGGCACCAGAGGCAGGGAGGCGACAACTGCCCCGGCTCCTGCGGCTGGGCAGGCACCACTGCTTCCCGGCACTGCCAGGGCCAGGGGCTGGCTAATCCGGGATGCTTAGTCTGGATTTAGACCCATCCAACCTGGCCTTGAACACTACCATGGATGGGACAGCCACAGCTCCTCTGGGCACCCTGTGCCAGGGCCTCAGCATCCTCACAGGGAAGATTTCCCCCCCATGCCTCTAACCAGGCACAAGGAGCTGAACTGGCACAAAACCTGGAGCGCAAAAGGCAGCAAGAAGCATTCCTACCTGGGATGTATGGAAAGAAAGGCAGTGTTTGTAAGGAGGCAGCTGGCTTGTGAGACATCTGCTGGCAATACCACACGTCAGTGAGAATACGGTGTCTGGTGGCTGTACATAGCACATGGCCTGTATTGGAACCAGCATAAGGTAATGAGACCTCCTAAGGGTGGCAGAGCTACTGACTGCTGGGCTGGAAGCTGGCAGTCATCGGGGAAGTAGTGATGATGAACTGATCACAGCAGGTTATCCTTCAAGTCCCTTCCCACTCAAACCACTCCATGATACTATGATTTTCAGCAAGCAGAGAAACTTACAGTAACTTCACATTAAATTAATGGGCAAGAACTGGATGTTAAGACTGTTCAGACACCTCTAAATACCCGAAGTCCTGTGGGATCTCTGCCTGTGCTGTTCTGTTTGCTTTGTTTGTCCTGGTTTCCCCTTTTCCAGACTCCAGCTGTTCCCAGCCAAAGCCAGAGGAGCTGCACTGATTATCACCTTTGCTGGGATGTGGATTGGGAATCTGACTTTCCACTTACGCCAGCAATTAGAAGGCTGCTCTGAAAGGCAAAGTGTCAGACACTCTTGGTAGGAGTTTGTGAAATGCAAAGAGGTGGGGGAAAAAGGGAGGAGAGGAAATGAGGTCTCAGCAGCAGGGTAAAGCTGTCACTTACACCTGGATTGTGGAAGAACATGGGAGAGCAGCCCTGGTTTGAATGGAACCATGGGAGGGTCAGACAGGGCAATGCCACTCAGCTAGCAGTGGTGTTTGATATGGCTTGAATCTTCTGTTATCTCTCCTAAAATGTAATGATAATGGAGAGAAAGCGCTGCTGTGCCACCCAAGCCTCACTCATGGGAAAAGCTCTTGTAAGATCCACATATTTCCTCATGTCCAGCTCCACTAAACACTGCAGGACGTCACAGATCAGCTTGTGAGCAGCGCCATGAAGGCAGGTCAGAGCTCAGGTTTGCTGTAAGCTGTAACTCAGACATACTGCCACTGCCAGCACCTACCCAAGAGCTTAATTTTAAACCTGGGATTCCTGGGCTGCTGAAGCCCTTGTGAGCAACACACACCCCTCCTGAGTGCCATGTGTGTGCTCTGCACTGTCAGTAGCACAGGAGGATGCTCAGTGTTCCAATGCTGGGTTTGCCTTAAAACACATTTTTGGACATCATTTCTGCCTATATATGGTCCACTACACCGCTGCACTGCTCTTTGAGGCCCAGCGGGATGCGGTTCTGGGCAACGTGATCTGGTTGAAGACATCCCTGCTCATTGCAGGGGGTTGGACTGGATGAGCTTTGTCGGTCCCTTCCAACCCAAACCATTCTATGATTCTATGTTACAGCACAGCATAGACATTAATGCTGAACCATGCTGCTGCCAGGTACATAAGCTGTTCTGCCTTCCCTGGGGTGCTGCTCAGACGGATGGGATGACATGACAGCTCCACAGCCTCTGCACGCGGGACAGGTTGTAAGGGTACAAAAGCAGTGAGGAGCACACAGAAAGTATCACAGCAAACACAGCCAGGATGGAAGGTGACAAGAGCTAATTTCCACTAGCCTGGGCTGGTGCCTGTGTGGCAGTGCTGCATCCCCAGCATCCTGCTGAGGGGTTTGTGCTCTAGAAATCTCTGGAGTCTTCCCCACACCCTGGACATGGGTGTTAATGATGCCCAGCCTGGTGTGCAGCCACCCAGGCTATCTATGCTTACAGCTCTCCATAAATCATCTCTTCCAAAGGCCTCTGCTCTGTGTTTACCACCAGCCTCATGGTCCTGGATGGGACCCCAGAGTAACAATAGGTCTCCTCTGACACCACATTCCCCTCCCCATCCCCCCACATCACCCACATTCACACAGACCCAGTGCTCGCTTTTAGGTACCTTGTGTCCACAGGACAGCAGAGCAAAAGGGAGCCAGAAGTAAAGCAAGGGGAGTCAGACATGGTGCAGAATCCTCGTGGAGGGCAGCAGAAGAGGGCTCAGTCCTTGTCCACCCCTGTGGTCCCACTGTCCATCCCTGGTGCAGTACTCTGCTCCCTGCAGCCTGGTGCTGACTGCACTGGATGGGATTTTTCCCAGGCCTGGGAGGTGATGTCTGGAGTCCAAGTCCAGGAGGGCAGCCAGGGTTAGTGCTTAATTCTCAGGCAGGAACCAGTTCAAACACTTTCTTCCCCAGCAGCAGTGCAGGTAAATCACTGGCTTTGTTCTTCGATAGATAGCTGAGCTCATGGCCTTCAGGCTATGCCCTGTTCCCGGGACAGGAACTGGGACTGAATGCCAATGCCATTAAGATAGATACTACATAGTCATGAGAAGGAAATGGCCCGGGATCAATCTGGCTCACCCAGTTCTGATTCCAGTAACCCATGGTGCTGTAGCCCAGCGCTGGTGACTGGTGAGTTGTGCTTCTGCCGCCTTCTCTCCCCTTAAAGCTCTTCTTTTGCCACAGACATTCACACAAGTGGAATGTGCCTGCCTACCAACGGGCCAAGGTGATGCTGATTACAGGGATACCTGGATAACCTCAGAGCCAGGGTCCTGCAGGGCAGCAGGGACACTTGGCATCCAGCCTTCCCGCTGAAAGACTCAAAGCCACTGCAGAGTCCAACAGGTCTCTCTTTTCACGTAGCCCATGGCCACCCCGTCCAGTCAGACAAACTCATTTCAGAGTCCTCCCATCAGGTTCAGTCAGGGCCTCAAGGACCACATCCTACAGAGATGGATGGCAGGGACCTCTTCATCCCCAGAGCCACTTGCCTACTGAGAGTCTGATATGAAGCATGGAAATCATTATCGTTGGTGATGCTCCAGCCAACAGTTTGGTACAGCTCAAAACCCACTGTCATTGCATCTCTCCAGGGGATGTGCTGGTCAGATGTCATTCCGTAAGGAATGGTCAGGGTTAAAGCACTTCACCTGGGAGGAGAGGAGCAGGAGCAGCTAATCTCTTCCTGCACTACAGCCTGTAAGCTCTGGCACTGCACTGCTGCAGCTCACACCCTGTGCATCCTCTCCTGCCTGTCAGAATCATAGAATGCCTTGGGTTGGAAGGCCCCTAAGATCATCTAGTTCCAGCCCCCTGCCATGGGCAGGGACACCTCCCACTAGCATGTCTCTAGGTTTTCTCTTTAAGAAAGCCTCGGCTTAACCTCTGCAGCAGCTCAGGTGGCATGGGCTCTGCTCCACCTGCAGATCCAGCCCAGTACCAGTCCCCGCCTGAGTACCTGAGCCTCACCAGAAGTGGGCAGGATCACACAGGTAACCAAGAGCTGTTACTGTGTGCATCTTCAAACGAGCTGGGCACTGGGGTACATTCAGAAACATAACAGACTTTTTCCCCCTCCACTTTAATAACTAAGAATATATATAAGCAAACGCATGGCTACTTTAATAATTGTGATTTATTGTTGCCTTGAGTTTGTAAGCACAAAAAAATATCCCTAAATTGAAACAACTGCAAGACACAACCAGAAAAATAAAGATCTGATTTCCTGGGGTAATGGTTTGACTTGATGATCTGAAAGGTCTTTCCCAACCTAGCTGCTTCTATGATTCTAGGATTCTACAAACTGCTACTTGTGTGAACAAACCTAACTCCTAATATTCCCATTGACTTCAGAACTCTAAATTCTGTTTGAATCTCTCCTAAGCCCAAGGAGCAAGGGCCAAAAATATGTTCATGTTCCAGGTAATATCTCATGTACATGCATATATGCATATGATACATATGTGCATATCTATGCTTCTTTGAGCTCTACACAATATTTTATGTACATACATGTATGTAGGTAGACAATATGTATATATTCAATATGTATGCAGACAATACATACATATATTCATACACTATATATATGTACATGTGTGTATGTGTGTGTGCATACACAATATATACATGTAAGTGCTTCTGTTCTCCAGTTCATCATAAACATGACTTGGACAGACAAGGACCAAAACCAGGAGTCTAACAATGAAAACCTGAACCCGTATATTACCTCTCCACTCGGTGATGATTATTTCTCCTTTGCCTGAAGCTGTTTGCAATACTCCAGGGTAGGGACTAAAACACATTGGATGCAGGTTCATCAAATACAGTGAAATTTGGCAAGCATCAAGAGGGTCCTAAAAAGCGTTAAGGCTCCATAGGTACCCCTCACATAGTCATACATGAAGATGGATGCCCTTCTGAGCCCATCTATATGGACAGTGGCTTTAAGTGCAAGCTCTCTGCAGGGTAGTGGGCCGCATGCTGCCCCTTGCACACAGGTATGTGGGGGTCCCTCCAGCACCTCTATCACTGCATGGCTGCAGCCTGGGGTGTCTTTGGGAAGGGCTGTGAGGAGTCAGGGTCTGGGTAGCACCCCCGCTGGCCCCACACCTCACACCACTGCCATACCATCTGTCACACAGCCGCACTTCTCGACGATCATGTTGGGGAACTCGGCCGCCTCGACCTCTGTGCGGTTGCCCCTCTTGACCAGCAGCATCATGGGCAGTGGGGAGCTCTCCACCTCAGCGCAGGCACGCTCCCCATAGCCGAAGCGGCGCAGGGCGTTGGGGGCCTGCAGGCAGCCCCCCGAGCACCGGTAAGCCTGGTAACCTGCAGGCTCGATGACCCAGTGCTGCGCCCAGGGGAGCTCACGGAAGTTCACGTAGTACTTCTGTCGGCAGCAGGTGGATTTCCCCTTCACTGCCTCCTCCCTGCAGTCCCCGGGGCCTCTGTGTGCCAAGGGAGAGACAAGAACTGATGCTGTAACCAGAAAGGGGGATGTGGGAGAAATAATCCCCCCCTTTAACAGCACCCTGCCATGTGAAACTGGGGCCACGACAGAGTTTCATTTGAATATGCAGACAACAAATATGGGAAGAGGAGAGGTGTGACTCAGCAGCAACTCTCTAACTCCTCCAGTTTACTTGTGAGGGTGAGAGCTGCACACCTTTTGTTAGTACAGTAATTCAAAGGAACTCTTACAACAGAGGCAGTACAGATTTAGCTTTCATACATACCCATAGTCTTCCAAGTTCAGGGTGTAAAGTACCAGTTCAGGTTTGCTTAAGGCTTTATCCTTGGGGTCCTGAGAGGTGAAATGCACAGCTTTGGCCATTTCTGAGGCATAGCTGCCTACCCTTTCTCCTTCAATCCAGACCTCCAGGAACATCGGCTCCCGCCTCTTGTTTCGCTGCCAGTAACGCACAGCCTGTGTCACATCAAAGTTCTTCCAGCCCGACTCACGTAGAGGAACCAGCCTGCATGACAAGGGCTTGGCATTAGAGAAAAGCCCATCACACAAAGCCTGGGCTTGCAGCACTGTCACTGCTGCAGAATTATTTGCTCCCCATAGATTGTCACATGCCTTGATTACATGGTAATTTTTGCTGAGCACTCCGATGAACACAGCAGCAATTAATACACACCTCATAAAGGAGCATGTGAATCTAACAGACACTGAAGGGCCAAATAAAACTCTCTGTGCATGCTCATGTTAAGGTATTATGTCATGCTTATATGGAAATATGGCAGTGCAGGGTTACGTGCAGCCTCAGGATTAGTGAGGCTGGTAAAGACCACAGTGTTCCTCCCTGCTCCCATCCTAACTGCATCAGGGCTGCAAGTTTCTACCCCCTCAGAAAATTGGTTTGATGTCTAATTCTGCCTTCAAGGGCTGTAAAACTTCCACAGAGCTCAAGGCTACAGAATCAGATGCTTTTTGCATAGTTTACGTATTGAAACCAATCAATGCAATGGCCAATTGGAAAGCGTATCAGCTGCCAGTAACCCATGTGAGTTAGAGTGAGACAGAAGTGAACAAGGTGGAGTGTTATAAAGGGGAAAATATGGCAGTATATGGCATTTTTTGACACAGAAATAGATAATTTCAATGAACCATCATATATTGCAGGCTCAACCTAATATCTGCTCTTATAAACTTATTCTGGGTTTAGAGGCTATACAGAGCCTGATTCTACAGATGGAACCCCATCAGACTGACTGGAGGCACAAATGCAGGACAACCAAACCCAGCCCAGAGGACCCATCCCCTGAAACTAGAGTCCTGCCTTCAAGAGAGATCCCTTTCTTACCTGGAGTCTATCAGGGAGGTCCTGTTGGTGCCATCGTGCTGCCGCTGCACCCAGTACACGCTGACTCTGGCATTGGAGACGGGCCTGTGAGACTGCCTGGCAGGCAGGTTTGCTCTGTCCAGAGGCTTTTTGAAGAGTTTCAGCTCAGCCATTGTCACTTCACTGTTTTGAGGTATTCTGCCTTCCATATCAAAGATCAGGTTCTGGCGTGTGGTGGTGCCAGAGTAGAGGGCTTCTCCTGCCAAGGAACAAAACAGACAGCCTGTCATTGCCATCCCAGTGAGCAAAGCCCCCCCCACTTCATCCACTATTATCATCACAACACACTCTTTCCATGCTTCCACATCAGCCTTTTCGGCAGAGACAGCCACTGAAAACACCTTTTCTAATGCATACTTAAATCAATGTCTTGCAAATGCCCTAATTCTTCTGTCTGAACCTCTGTAATCTGGAGAAAAGAAATCTCCTATATCATTTGACCCCAAACTGAGCAAACCCCAAAAGGTGCATATCTCATTGTGCCAGCACTGGGCATGAAAGCAGGGAATCACCCCACTTGCAACGAAAAAATGCTTTCACTTTCTGCCCAGGGTGCTATGTATGCCTTTTCAAAGTGAAACAAGTGTCCTTGTACAAACCCCATGGTGTCTGCACAACTGATTTCCTCCTTGATATTCTTCCCAGGCAAAAAAAACAAAATCAGAACAAAAAGACAGGAGAAAATGAAATATCCTCAAAGAGATGTGATTCTTATCAGAGGCCGTTCAAGACTTCTGACCCCAAACCTGTCAGATCTGCACTTTGTACTGATTTTTTTTTAACACCACTTTTCCACCTGCCTAAAATGTTAAGTGGGTACCAAAGCTTTTCCCTTCTACTAAGCCCCAGCAGCAGCCTGCCCTTTGTTAAGTGGGATCTGCTCTCCAGGTGCAAGGTTTTACCCATGCGTGTTACTTGTCCCTCTTCTACCCAGGTCAGGTTTGGAGCCAGACCCAAACTTCATTCCCCCTGTGGGTTTGCCTGTGCCCATCCCGTTGCCTCCTGTGGCAACTGCACAATGCTTCCCAAGCTCCCAACAGTGACAGCAGAAACATTACCTGTGTTGCCAGGGATCCCCCTGAGGATGCCGGCCAGGCTTGGCAAAGCTCGGCGCTTCACCCTTTGCCGCTTCAGCATGGAGATGTATTTGTTCTTCACGTGGTCTGGGATAACCAGATCCACCAAGTCTCTCCTATGAAGCATAGGGACCTCAGAGAGCCCCAGCTGCTTCAGAAACACCTCCTTGAACCCCTCCTGGGTAAATGCTTGGACTGTGATGACCAGGCAGAGCATGCAGAGCATCCGGGTGAACCTCACATCCATCCTCCTCTGTCAGCGAACTGCCTGCCCGGCAGAGATGAAGGGGGGATGTCTCTCAGCAGAGACGTGGTGGCAGGCTGCGTGAGCTGGATGCTGGGGTTTTATAGCCAGCCTCATCCCACTGCCACAACAAATTCCACAAGTGGGGATGAAGCAGAGAACTTGAAAGGATCACTTCCCCATCAATAGACACATGCCAGTTTAACACCTTCATCCACCGCAAAGTTAATACAAAACGGTTTAGGAGAGCTTCCAGATTCCTTCACAGGGAAGAAGTTTCCATTCTTTTTTAACTCCCTGTAAACTTCTGCCCAGAAAACCCCTGTGTGATCACTGTCTCATGTTCAGGTTAGGTCAGGGAGTAAACACATCTGCAGAGTACATTGCTTTAGGTAGCACACCATATGATTCTTACAGGAAGCATCCATCTTTACCATCGGGGACTTGCTACCTAAAATATCCACTATCAATCAGGAGAATAATGCTTTAGCTGGAAGTCCATCTTTATGGCAAGCATTAAAAAATCACTTAAAATCCTTTTCTGGGGGGCAGGTGCTGCTTTGATCTCTGAATATTTGTACCAAGCACATGAATCAGTGCAGTGAATCACAGCAGCTGAATGGTTTATGGCCTTTTACGCTGCTCTTGAATCATGGAAGGTGGAAGACGTAGAGACCTGGCATTTTAGAGAAATGTTCCATCACTCTTTATGGATTCCTATGGGTTTCATAATACTTGTGCTTAAGAGAAGAAGGCTTTACATAAAGGCAGATCACCTTTCAGTGAACATGATAAACCACTCTGCTTTTCCACAGCATGGATGAGGAATATTGGTATTTTGAATGCTGCTCAGTCTCTGGAGAGCCGACCTGGAGGCTGGGCAATGTGTGCGGATGTTCGCCTTGAAGTCAACCTTTAAACTTGAAGCTTACATCCTCTGCTTCCCTGGCTTTTGCTGGCATAAGATGTGGAAGTCTGGTTTTGAAACAAATCCCAGGAGAAGCACACTGAAAAAGAATAAAATGTGGCTGATAACAATGTGATGGACCATAGCACTTGGGCAAATTCTCATCCTCTGCAGCAGTGACATGTCAAAGCATACATACATACAAATGTGTCAGCATCAGTGTCTCTGTAAATGATTTAAAATTGGCCCAGTTTGATTCAGTGTCCAGGCTGAATGGTCTGCCCTGGGAAAAGCTTGGCTGGAAGAACCTGTACAAAAGCAGCCCACTGTGGTTTATCCCTCCTTAAAACAAGTATCAGCCAAGGCAGGCTGGTTTGTACACAGAGGAAGGCAACAAAGCGGCCTGAAAGAGCCTAACTAAACACTTGTGTTAGTGATCATTTTGTCCTTATAACCTTGTAAGAAACTCGTCTCCTTAACCATGATAAAGCCTCCATTAGATGTTAAAGGGGCACCTTACTAAGTTGAATTGAGTTTTAAGGCTAAAATAGAAACATAGACTACAAACTAACAGTCTGTGTTCAGCCAAGGCAGTACATTCTTTAATTTTTTCCTTTGTAGAGCATCTTCCCCTGAACAATTCCATATTTTCTGCTATACTCATTCCCAAGACACAAATAGCAATGAAAAATATCCACTTCATTGACTGCCTCAACTTCAGCTCATGTCAGAAACTCCTGCTCTTGCAAGCAAGAGAAAGGAAAGGGTTTATGTGATATCTCTGTGACACTCTCAGGCCCTTAGGAAGGCTCAGTGTGCCTGGGTCTTCAACCTGTTCTGCCTCCCCAGCTAAACAGCACATGACTGCTTCTCATTGCATGAAACCAATGCAGTCACACCATGAACCACTTCAGAGGCTTGGAGCACAAACTGCACCTAAGCAATGTTCACGTGGCTGACAAAGTTTTCTTTAGATCTGCTCTGTAAGTGTTGGATAACTCAGTTCCAGCAATGATTTTGTTATATTTATACAGTGATAGTCACCTGGGTAAAACTGCAGTTCATGGATTTGTAATGGTCTCTCTCACGTCAGAAGACCTGATCCTCTAAACCTTTATCCACCCAACTATCTTTCACTCCAGAGAGTGGTCCTACTGTGTAAAGAGGGCTCTTCAGAAAACCATAACATGAAATGGAAATGTTCCAGCAGCACTTGGCTTTCCTGGATCCAGGCATGATGTGATTTCTCCTGCAGCTGATGTCTAATCTACCAGGACTCTTCACTGTCCAGTGTGTATTGGAAGGTGATTTATGGGCTTCACACATAAACTTATTGACCAAACACAGTCGAAGCTCAGCTAAGAAGAAAACAGAGGATGTGGATTGTAGGTTTTTCACATGAGAGTGATTATCTGGTCCAACTGGAGGATTTGCCATTCCCCCTTTGTCACACAAACAAAAGAAAGGCAGGAATTTCATAA
Organism: Psilopsiagon aymara; assembly: GCA_024733675.1. Taxonomy (NCBI): domain Eukaryota; kingdom Metazoa; phylum Chordata; class Aves; order Psittaciformes; family Psittacidae; genus Psilopsiagon; species Psilopsiagon aymara. Next base: position 20,531 of record JANRGW010040338.1, on the reverse strand, counting down.
CAGCTCTTTTTGTGTAATGTGTATTAGAACCTGTATGGCACTTCAAAATGTCAAACAGAGGATTTACAGAGGCTGCAAGGGATGAAATATGAACAACTCCCAGTTATAATAGAAGCTGGTGCTTAGGGAAGAGAGAATCTCTTATGTTTAAGCTTTAATTTCATTACAAATGGTTTTCCATGACATTTGCTGGGCATATCTATGCAATGGGGTTTGGTAAATAAATCCAACAAGTTCAGAGAGAAAGTGTGAAAGGCTTAGCCTACTTATGTAGCTCTTATCCTGGGATACAAGAATGTTTCAAATGCATTTGCAGTGTGTCAGTGAGGATCTGAATATTTTCAAGACTTGAATTTCCATGGACATAATTCTTTCGCATTGCAATTGAGCCCATAGAACAGAATCTGCTTGAGTGGTGTGAAAGGCAGCAGCTTTTGTGTGCTCCAAGAAATGCCCTGATTTGTGCAACAGGTTTGTTGTACAGAGACGGGAGCACATCTCTACGCAGATTTGGTCTGATTTGCCCCCAGATTGGGGTCTTTTGAATCCAGGAGTGTGGAAGTAAAAATAGTAGCAGTTAAGATGCAGGTATAAACTTGCCAAGTTAAGAAAGGAATTCAAGTAGATGTTCTGTTTCATATTCTTTTCCAGTCTGAAGCACACTGAGGTTTACATAACTAACACAACACCACAGAATAAGCTGGTCATGTAAAGTGCTGGGTTACAGGTTTCAAAAGTAGAAGTAAACTGCAAGTGATGCATGAAATTTTGCTCTCCTTGTGCTGCCTCACCAACACACCATGACAGCCACCAGCCAGTGCTTCAAACTTGATATTCATTTTAAACTCAGGTTACACAGCTTTAAGTGGGATTTCATAGGCATCTTTGGCTTTTTTCTTGACTGGCATAGTCTGTGCTGGTGGTGGAACCCCCGCTCCTCTGCAGAGACCAGCCCTGCGTCAAGCAAGTCCAGACAGAGGAGCATGGAGCTCACCAAGCCCACCCCTGGAAAGCCACCCCACTGCCAGCAGACAGCAGCTCCACTTTGCTCAGTCTGGGTTTAAGCCTAACTTCTAAATAGTGACCAAGGCAAAAAGCATTTCCATTTCCCATCTCTCAAGCTGCACACCACCTTCAGTGCAGGATGAAAGTGAGATGTCACTAAGTGCAGCAGACAGTATTCAGTCATGAATACTGTCTGAGGGCTCATGGCTTAGCCTGCCCTCTGCACAAGCATGGCTGCAGGTTTAACACAGTACAACACTTGTCCCACCCCCAGCAAAGAGGCAAACCTGTACACTGATGTTGCCTTTAGGCAAGAAGAGCCATATATGCCTCACTCCATCCAGCCTGCGTGGCTCCAGGGACAATGCAAAACAACTAGTGCTGATTCACAGAATCACAGACTGGTTTAGGTTGAAAGGATCTTAAAGCCCATCCAGTTCCAACCCCCTGCCATAGGCAGGGACACCTGCCACTAGACCAGGTTGCTCCAAGCCCCGTTCCACTTGGCCTTGAACGCTGCCAGGGATGGGGCAGCCACACACAGCTTCTCTGGGCAACCTGTGCCAGCACCTCACCACCATCACAGGGATGAATGAAAATGGGATATGCCTGTTGAAAGGTCCTGGGAAACCATCTTGCCAGGACAGCGGCTTTCAGTCCTCCTCTACCTCTAGAGAAGCTGCTCTTTCATCAGAGCACGAATAGCTTGCTCAGTGTGCAGAGTCAGAATAACAGCACCCAGGACATTGGTGGGGTCAGTATAGCTCATGAGTTTGCACGTGTGCTCCCTACAGCCTCAGACACCTCTGCAAGAACCTGGCATGGAAAAGGTTCATAAGACATGGCCTGATAACAAAAGACATCCAGCTTTTATCTGGCTCCCAGGACCAGGCTGCAGACAGCAAAGCCACTCAATGCAGAGCGCGGATCTGCACTAAATCCTTTCTGCTGGACACAGTTTGTTCCAGAATTTGGCCCTGTTAATTTTTGTGCCAAAAGGTTTTGTGCCTGACTTGCCTGTCCTTATCTAAGCATTTCCATGCATCACCACACCATCCCTAGAGTGGGTCCATAAATATGGACTTTACATCTGCATTTTGGACTCTGTCTAATACGACTGGGAAAGAGAACTTTGTGTCCCTTGCCTGAGCTGAACCATGTTCATTCTGACCTGATAGTGCACAAAACCCATACCACTGTGACCATAAACTCAGTCCTTAACGTTTGCTCTGCCTGCCAGCTAAGGAGCCAATTTCAGTAGCAAGTTTTGTGGAGCAATCATCTGCTTGAGCTATACAGAATTTATACAATTCATTTAATCTAGGCTAGGACAGGAGCCTGCTTTTCCTCATCACCAGTGTAGGCGAGACTGGCTATCTCCAATGAAATGTCTTACAGATTGCATGTCCTGTTGGGTTCCTCTCACAAAATGCTTATGATAAAGCCCCAGGCAGCAACAGGAATAATGTTCCCTTATGCATTTACCCTGCAATACATCCAGTATAGTAAACCCCCATTTTATTTGAGAGATGTTGCAAACCTGGTCTGATCTTCAGCTTAGCTCATGCAACTCCTCGTGCTTCGTATCTTAGATTGCGTTGACTTCAGCATGCCTTCCATAGGCAGGCTCCTGCTTTTACTCATGGGCTCGTTTGGTCAAACAGTCCAGACAAAAGGCTGCTTGTTTGAAGAGGAATGGATAAAACGTCCAATGTCCCACCATGTCCTTGGTCAGCTGATGTCAGCTGGCTTGCTCGCAGGGTTTGCGTTGGCAGCATTTGCAAAGTACCAGTGTTCTGGCAGAAAAGAGATGTCCGAGACTTTTTTTAACAGAAAAGCAAACACAACTGTTTAAATACAGCCTTTCTGTCCCCTCTGCAGTCTCCTCCCCATCGCCTTTATCTGTGTCTTGTTTGGAGCTGAGGAAGCAGGATTTGTTACCACTCTGATGGCTACAGAAAAGGCAAAACCACTGACATTTAGCAAACGCTGCTGAATCAAACAAATAAGCATACGTCCCTAAATTGCTTGTTTTACACCATAGTCCACTTCATGAAGGAATGTCCCCATTACTGAGAAATTGCTGTATTTTTTAGGAGCACCATTTAATTTTCTAATGAGATCCCATTTATCTGCCTAGTTAAAATGCTGCCTCTTTTTCTCTCTCTCTGCAGCTGTGTGTTGACACTGTAGAAGTTTATCAGCCTTCTTTCAAGAGTATGCTTTTCCTGCCTTACTGATGGAAGTAAGAGCCCATCTCTGGGCCAGGCAGGGCTGGGGAGGCTGCAGAGACTCTCCCTGCTCTTGGTGGTGCGTGCTGCTGAGCTGGCCTTTAACCAACATGCTCCAGTGAACATCACTGTGAGGGCTCAGTGTGTGACCCTCTCAGCTGCCATCTCTAGGGGTGGATTTGGCAATCCTGGGTTAACAATTGGACTTGATGATCTTAAAGATCTTCTCCAACCTAAACAACTCTGATCCATTTCCCCTACAGATTCCATGCCAAGTTTGTGCAGTGAGTGGCCTTCCAGTGACTGAGAAATGCCCCCACTTTCCTGTTATGCTAATACATTTGGAATACTATTCATATTTCATCTGTGGCAGCAAGTAGCCTGGCTTAATTCTGGACTGTATTGCCTCCAGTTAGTTAATTTTAATTCTAGTATCTTTTGCTCCACTGAACAGAATTTCCCCTTTTTGCCAGAAAACTAACCACTTTTTCCCCAAGTCAGATAGATAAACACTATTTTAGCAGCTGTAACTTATTTCTATTATCAAAAGAAGCTGAAAAAGCAGAAAGATTATGAAGTAACATGTTAATGAAAGTTGAATAATTTGCATTACTAACTTTTCTGGAAGACGTTTTTGTTCTGCAGGCCAAAAATAAAGATGAAAGGCCAAGATGAGTGAGATCTAAAAGGAACCTCTCCTGTTAAGCCCTGTGAGCTGTCATACAATACAGCAACGTTAGAGTAGGGCAAAAAAGGGCTGTTCCTTGCATGGAAAATTACAAAAGCAGTGCAAGATTGCAGAACACAGAATGAAGTCATAACATGCACCGAGATTACAAGACAGACCTGATAAATACTTCAGACTTCTCTAATTTGGTGCACCAGATGGAGTGTGGAGTAACTGCCTAAAGGCTTCCGTTAGACCTCACTGAGATACTTAAAATTAACTTGGGCAGCGCCTTAGCAAATACACTGATAGGAAAAAAAAATACCTCCAACAGCAGGCAAATGAGCTAAACTACTTGTATGGTTGTTTTCCATCTGTAACATCTGCTGCTAAAGTGACTCAGGGGCTATTGTGTGTCAGTGGGTTTTACACCGTGGAACATAGATGTATCAGTTTCAAATAATTACTTGCACATGGCTGTCTTCCTTGATGTTAACAGCACATCAGTGCCATGATCGGAAGGACGATGAAATGGAATTCTGAATGAATGCAGCAACAGCACCAGACCTGCCTGCCCGAGCTCTGAGTGAGCTGGGCTGGTGCTGGGGGAGAATGTCTGAGAGGCTTCAGAAGGTGCAGAAGATTCAAGAGGTACAAACCAGTCTTGGAAATGGTGATCTGAATCAGGCTATAATCCCTCACCCTCATGTTTAACAGTCGCTGTTTTTAAACAGATGCAGGCTTAACTTGCTGTAAACATTGCACTGAACTTTGCAGGCATCTCTTCTTTCTCTTCAGAGTTCTGAGAACAGTCCAAAAGGGTATCTGATATGCATTTAAAAAATTATAGACCTGTTCATAGAATTTCAAATCATTAACTCGTTTTTGACCCTAGTGAGCTGCTTCCTATTTATGCTTATTTATTATTTATCCTGTTCATTCCATTCCCTGTTCTTTCCATTACCTTTCACTCTAGATTGGGTATCTTGTTACACCTTTGAAAACTGCATAAGAACAAGTATTAAAAGATCTCCCTACTTTTCTTTTGCCTTCAAACAATGCTGCAGTGTGCGGGAAGGAGGGTGTGTGGGTAGACCACTTCTACTCAAGCAGTTGCTACAAAGCTGTTTTCACTTAAATACTTGTATTATCATTGCATTGCTTTTGTGACTTTCTGGGGTATGTTACGACTTTTCAATGAAAAAGACTTCAGTAGAAAAGCACTGGAGAAAACATAGTTCCTTAAGTATTTGACTCCAAAACAGAACACAAAGGGATATTTTACTTCATAACACAGGTCAAATTATGTAATTTCCTGCTATGTACTCATATCTATGTAAACAAAGGCTATAAAGTCTCAGATTTAACATGGCCCTTGTAAAGAGTAAAATAAAGCTGTGTGACCTGACTACTTCTAATCCTTTTAGCATTCATACTACAGGACCCTGGGAGACACAACATGGTCATTTGATTTTAAAAGGGAATGTAGCCACACTTGGCCAGGTCACTTGAAGCGTGAAACACAAACTTCAGTTGCTTTTGTCTTTTCTTACCTAGCCATTTGCTTATTCAAAAGCATTAATCCAGGAATTACCAACATTTCATCATAGCAACCAAATGCATTTCTGCACCGCACCTTTTGGATTCAACATGGGTTTCTGTAGGAAATGCCATGCCTTTGAAGCTGGTATTTGTCAGCTTTTCAGGCTGAATGCCTATAGTAAAGACACAGTGACTAAAATGTGTTTTATTTATGCAGCACCAGTACAGCAGCTGCCAGGACAGAATCCAGGGTCTTTGGACACATCATACATATGGAGAAGATTCATAAATGCCCTAAGAGCAACTCAGAATCCATTTCTCATCTATTTAAACAAAATTTGGGTGCTTCGTCCCTCTTCTCTGCTTTTATTCTAAAATAGAGTGAGGAATCTTTTACCTCTGTGACAGGAAAATTAGAAATAAATTACTACAATCGAAACAGAGACTTAGATGGCCCAGGAATGAATTTGAGATTCTTACTTAGTTTGACGAGATCTATTAGGACACCTCAAAGGCAGACTACAGCAAAATGGTGTTCTCAGTGACATTCAGGTTCTACAAATCCAGTGGAAGGGATCTGCTGCCCTATGTGCAGCAGACTTGGAAGACTAGACTTAAATCTCCTTGGAGGGTGCACTGCTTGATTTGTACTCAGTCCCTTGTTTATCTCTGGACTTTACTGGGTTCCCAGGCTGATAACTCTTTTAAACATCTGCTGTCCCAAACAAGAAAATACTCCAATTCACAGTGGAACACGAAAATATACTACTGCCTGGGCTTCCCTTGAAAGTGATTCAGGAACAGCAGCAATTACAAGACACAGCTGTCCTGTTTCCTAAGGATAATGAAAGGAACTGGTTTCTTAACACAATTTCATGTCCTCTGAGAAATGCTCTCATTGTGATCAACTGAATAGTAAGTTCAAGGTCCTACACTGATGTATGAAATCTTCATGGGACCTACAGTGCAAAAAAACTATGATCAACCTGGCTCACTGTTCATCGGAGCAGTTGGCAATTCAGGGTCTTAAACCTCAGGTCTGCTCATCTCAGGGCTCCAAGTGCAGCAGTGACAGCTTCAACCTACTCTCTCAGCTGTGCCCAAACAGCCCCAGAAACTGATCCAGGCAGGGCGTAGAAGAAAAGGTGCACCATGTTGTGAAGGCAGCGATAGTTTGCTCTCATGCAACATGGAGCGTTTCTTCTTCTCAAGGGTCCATCTCACTCCAGAAACTCCACAAAGTGACTGTGCCACTTTACAGGATGTGCTTTTAACTCCTCCCAAGTCAATTCTGATCACTCACTTCATTATAATCTGGTATATAAACTGGATATATAAACATACGCTTCACTGAATCTGGGTATCTAAATATCTGCTTTACTAAAACTGTACAGAGTATCAATAGGAAAGGAGAGCTGAAAACATTTGTTTTCTTTTCCCTATTCTGTCCCTGAGTCAGAAGAATGACCTTGAGCAAATCACCCTGGCCAAAATTTTCAAGTCCATATTTAGACACCAAAATAACGAACCTGATTTTCAAAGGCACCAGCCAACCACAGCTTCTATAAACAAAATCCTAATCACCAGTAGACTCTAACTGTACACAGAGTATCTTAGTAAAACAAGAGATATCCCCCTTGCCATCTGTTACTGCTTACGTACAGGGAAAAAACTTCTCCATTGGTCCACAGATTACCAATGTCTTTAAGCTCAGCTTGCAGTGACTAGATTACTTTTTTACTCAGATCAGGCCACATGAATACCTTTATACCCTCTGCAACCTTTTCAGAAGAGAAAGATGGAACAGAAAGAAAAACAAGTGATTCAGAGAAAACAAGTGACATCACAGAAAAAGAAATATGAGAAAGGATGAACGGAAGGAGGAAATAAATTACTACAGAAAAAGGAACAAAAGAGTGGATAGGGAGGAATGAGAATAGGAAAATCAGAAGGTATGGTGATAATATGCCTAAAAAGTGATCACACACTAAGGAACGGCTAGTATTTAGGTAACTCTACTGCTCCCCTATAGCAGAGTCCCATAAAGTGTCCAGGAAGGACACAGATGCCTGCAGCGGGCCTTGAGCGGCATTAATGCTTCAGCACCTTACCATTTCCAGCCATGCTCCAGTAAAGCCAGGCCCCAGGCACAGCGTTTTCCTTGCTGGAAAGAGCCATGCTACCTCTAGTCCTGGCTGTTTGCCATTGCAATGGCTCTTCACGGCCTCCTGCTTAAGCCACTTTGCATCCTGTCAGCAATGCGCCTGGTGTACCTGGCACCTGACCCCCTGCGTAGGCTCACCAGGATCCTGCTCATCCTGCTGTCATTAGTGGCACCATGCACTTGCCCGCTACAGCATGTATCTGCAAAGGAGCCAAGTCACTGCTGCAGTGGGAAATGTAACAGGCATCTTCTCAGCTCTTCACAAAGCCAAACTCTGAATTTAATAGATCTAAAAGCCAACACACATAGATCTACAGAGGTAATTACTGGTGCAAGCTCCTAGGAGGAACACAGAAGCTGATGAAGTGTAACGCTTCTGCTGCTCTACATTTGCTTTGAGTGAACCTGGCATTCAAATAAAATCAAAGCTCTTTGAAATCCTCATAGTCTGCACTCTGATTTTTTGTTCCTCTCTAAGTCCAGAAGTGGGAAGGAGGAATTCCTGCCTACGGGAAAAAAGATTACTCATTTTAAAAGTCCTTTAAAAATCACTTAATCCAGATCTCTATTCAAGTACATAAGGAAGAAGTTCTTTACTGTCAGGGTGGTGAGGCACTGGAATGGGTTGCCCAGGGAAGTGGTGAATGCTCCATCTCTGGCAGTGCTCAAGGCCAGGCTGGACAGAGCCTCGGGTGACAGAGTCTAGTGTGAGGCATCCTTGCCCATTGCAGCGGGATGGAACTGGACGATCTTAAGGTCCTTTCCAACTCAAACCATTCTATGAATCTATATCAAGGCTTAAGCTTTTGACACTAAAAATACTGTGAACTACATTTAGAAAGGTTCAAGTAATGTGTCTGATGCTGATATTTGAAGGAAAGTCAAACCAGTGAACCAGGAAGAGTCATCACCAGAGCCCTGAAACACAGTTCTTAAGTCTAAAAGCTAGGAATCTCACTGAACTCTTTGCAGATAGAGAGTGGATAAAGCAGACCAATCAATTTAATAACTAGTTTGCTCAGAGTGAGTAGTATTTAAAAAAACCCTAAACCCTATTTTCCCTTTTCCAGCCTTTTCTGATCAAAACCAGGATTTGAGAGGTTGGTTAACAAGTATTTCCTTTCAATTCAAGCTTCCAGCAAACCCTACTAACTTCACTCTCCAATGGCTTAGACTGCAACATCTCCGGGGGCATTCTGTGGCTCCTACACAAGCAATCACCCAGCTTTCTGCTCCAAGGAAAGCAGAACCCAAAGCAGGATGTTCTTAATGCCTGTCCAGTTTTGCTTTCACCCTGGTACTGTTACAATGAGAGTTACTACTTATGGTTGGGACAGACGTGGAGCACAGAGGCTCTACAGGACACCAGAGCTCTTCACTAAAACTGACATCTGTTGTAGCCAAGAGCAAGCTGTAAGTGGTTAGTATTTTACACTGGTGACAAATACACCTGCCCCCTGATTCACCTAAATCCAGTGTGGCCAGGTACTGGGAGAGAATACATTGTGACAGATGGTTTCTCCATCTCCCTCTCTCTCAGGGAGCTGCCTTAATTATAGTTAGTGCTACGCCACCCACACATTAACTCCCTTCAGCTTCTATACACACAGGGTTAACGCATGGATAGGTATTCAGATAATAGGCATATTCAGAAAATCATGAAGTCATCCATGTTTCACATCACCTTGTCCTAGTTTTGTGTCAAAGTGTGTCACATCAACAGTGGCTGCATTTCGATGAGCCAGTAATAAACCTAAAAATCAGCAAGAGATCCTCCACAGCCACAAAATAGAGGCATAAAGCCTCACACCGTGCACACATGCACTGTTCCCTGATAAGACATAGGCCTGGCTTAGCCTATGCCAAAGGTTGGCAGCGTTCATAGCTGGGGTGCTGTACAGAAGCACTCACTGGGATGCCTCTTTAGACACACCAGGATGATCAAAACCAATGAGCCCAGTACACAAAGCAGGGACAATAATTCACCATTTCATAAATCAAGCTTAAATGCAAAGTATGTTGAAGTAAGCTTTTTTTCTCCTGCACTCTTCAGTACTGCTATTTCTGACTGCAGTTACTTGTGCATTTTAACAAAACTCCAGTTGCTATCTTGATAAAACTCATGAGAAAAATCAATCATGCTCAAGCATCAAAACCAACACCCCATTCACCATTTCCTCTCTGACACAAAATGTAAAAGTAAAGCAAGACAAGTTTCTACCACATATTGATAGCTATTGGTGGTTAAAAGTTTTGCAAAATAATGAATTCTCTTACTAGAAATACATTCCGACTTTAATGCAAAGCTGTTTCTACCTTGAAAATCAACACGTTATCTACTAATGTGAAGCAGCACTACAAAAACAGTAAGTATAGCAAGAACTCAAGTGCAAATTGTTAATTTAAATCAACATTGCTGCTTGCTAATTTGTATTATGATTATGGTTCATTTAAATCTAGCTGTCTAGATTTTATTGTTGGTTTGTTTTTATTAGACCTATATTAATGCTCAGGCCTTTCAAAGGAAGACTCCTTAATGCCCACACCAAGTCCTTTGGTGTATCAAGGCTTGTAAACAGATTGCTAGATGAAGGAGAAAAAGCTAGCAAAGGGCTGCCAGGCTTGAAGCCTGAATTAAATCCATTAAGATATATTTGAATAGGCTGATAAGTAAGGAGCAGCAAGCTGGGCTGACGAGTTTCTTCAGAGAGAAGAAACCACGGTGAGAGTTGCCACGCATGGCAAAGCATCAGGCCACCTGCTACTCAGGTCCAGAGACTATTGATGTCCTGTTGAGAGTTCACCCATCAAGGGAAGTCCTGCTGTGATAAATCAAACTAAAGCGACAGAGGAGTTCTTCAGACATAAGGTCATTTAATAAAGCAAGGGAAGAGTCACACATGTAAGTGTAAACACCCCGCACACTTGTTCAGCTGGGTGCTAAAGAGCTGTTAAAGTGAATATGGAGCATGCAAAATACAAGAAAGATGGAAGAACTTGATATTCTGTTGGCCTGCTCCCCAGATGCTGAGGCTGGATTTCCATCTGCTCGAGCAACATAATGAAACGTTTGCTAACTAATGACAGTATGTGGCTTTTGTCACCAAAAGAACAGACAGTGGTAAACAAAACCCTATTTACAAGAGGTAGGGAAGAGGGAAATGTGACTCTGCTGTTGAAATTAGAGATAAACAAAATCACACCACTTAGCTAAAGAGCCTGTCTAGACAGAGGAAAAAAAAAAGGCCAAATGACAAAAACTTGATGTTACTCTTGTGAGAAAGAGGGAAAAATGATTTTGTATCCAGGCAAAAGTCCTCAGAATGCAGAACATGAAGACTATAATGTCAAGATTACTGAACATCACCTATTTTACACTCCAAAGGAAGATAATCTAGCCAGAGCAAGGCCTTCTTAATTTTGAAAAATAAGGCAAGAATCCAAAGTACAAACAGCTAAGGAAATCAGTGAGAAAATCAATCAAAAGGATTTTGGTCCTAGCAGTGTAAGAGCTGCGAGCATACACTGAGCTTTCACCTATGTGGTAGGTCTACTCTGCCACAGCTACATCAGTAAGACTTAATTTAAAAGAAAGCAATTATAACTAACCCACTTCGAATTTCTGTTTTAAAATACACTGTCCACAGGAAGAGTTACTCCAGAAAAGCCAAGATGGAGTAATTACTACACTCATGCCAAGCAACTTTAGCACCAACATATCCCTAAGCACAGAATGCATTTAAAAGCTAAAATATTTAACATCATTCAACAACAGTGGAATTTATTTATTCCAGCAGTGAACATGAACCACTCTGCTTCGAGCTGGAGCTTTTATGCCATTTTCTAACTAACAGTGTAAAATCACAGGTTATCTACAATGCAGCTGCTAGATAAGTTACAGAATTATATCTTTAAATGTCTCTCAGTTACTGCAGGTAAATAGTACTTTTCCCCTTCTGTGGGGTGGAGTGGGCAAAGGCAGGTAACGTATACAGCCAAATGCTGCTCTCCATTGAGCAGCCACCCCTGAAACGTGAAACAAGAATTTGACAGAGCAAAACAATTGTCGATTAACAAAATGGCAGGTAGCAGAATAGCAGGTGTGCATTCAGGGCCCTAAGTAATATAGTTTGGACAGGATCATAAAGATTTGAAGGGGGAGAGGCAGGGGCAGGACTGTCAACTGCAGGAGATACTGGCTTCTTGGCAGCTGGGATGCTCAGTTCTTAAGCATCCAGCATTCCAAGTGTGGCCTGACTTCTTCGTCTCTGCTGGCAGAAATGCCCTTGATGTAACCCAGCATCCTGCAGGCTGGGAATCAGTTTCATCCCAGATGTCACAGACACATTAAGTTAAAGCCCCCTAGGTTTAATTTTTTCCAACACTGGAATGCTATTTCTCAGTATAGGTGTGGAGACAAAAGGCTTCAAGTATTTTGTGGAACACTCATGTTACTATTATAATTTAATCTCTTTTACAGTTACCTCAGTGTATGGGCTGCTCCATTTGAACCTGCACGCTTGCCCACTTTACCAGACTGGAACTGCGAAGTCTCTCTTGAAATCTCACGTATTTTCTTTATTTATTTATTTAATTTTTATTTTATTTTTCTATAAAAAGCTCTGTTTGGGTCTAGGTTTTTCCAATGTTAATGGATGAGAGTCATAGAGGCACAAAATGGCTTCCTCCAAACCAGAGCACTGCAGTCCACACTGAGAAACCAGAAAGTAGTTTGGAAATCCTTCATTCTTTGCCAAAGATTTTATCTGTAGAATCCAGCATAAAACTTTCTTAGCTAAGAACATCGGAAATAACTGTTGTAAATCATTGTAGATGAAATTTTAACGTTGTTCCATGAAGGGAATGCTTGGCTCCAGCTGTTCATGGCAGGGGGCTGGAACGAGATTATCTTAAGGTCCTTTCCAACCCAAACCGGCCTGTGAGTCTATGCTTTAGAGGCAGGTTCTTTGGCATACACAGGCCTCTAACCTGAAGCTCTTGCTTGTGGTATGGGGAATAAACCCAGCTCCCACCACGGCTCCGGGTGTCTGAAACAAAACTGCTGACTAAAATCGGGTGATTGCATCTCTCTGCTGCCATGCCACGCTGGTGATAGATGGAACACGGAAAACGATAGCAACTCGCCCCCAGGTAGTTTACTACATGGTCCCTTCCCTGAGCAGAACATTTCAGAGTCTGCAGAAGAAGGTTACAGAGAGACATCCATGACCACGACAAACCCCGAACCCTGAGGCGCCGCGCTACCCCACCAGCGGAGACAGGAGGCGGGCGAGCAATGACCGCCGCCCCGACCGGGCACGCATGCGCGGCCCTCAGGACTTGTTGCCTCAGCTCGTAGCGTCGGGGCTGGGACGGATGTTTTGGTGCTGCGCCCCGTGTGGTGACGAGACGGCAGCGAAGGGGCAGGGGCAGGGAGAGCCCGCGGTGCAGGTAAGGGAGGGCGGGAGCAGCGCTGCCGGTGGCAGCCCTGGCCAGCTGCGCTGTGCGGGCACCGGCCGGGCAGAGGCTACGCGAGGCTGCCGCGGGAAGGGATAGGGCTGAGGTGAGCCCTGATGGGTGGCCGCTGCGGCCGAGCTGCCCGCTCCCCTCCGCCCGGCCCTCCTGAGGGAACCGGCCTGTTCCGGGGGCCGCCTCCCCGCTCCCTCGTCAGTGCCCGCAGGGGACCCTCGTTGGGCTCGGGGCGGTTCGGGCAGCCCTGGGGGCGTCCTCTGCCTGTGGGGCCGCGGCTGCCCCCGCATGCTCGTTGCCCTGAGGCGAGCAGGGGGCTGAGGGGCTGGCTCCCTGCGCGTTTTCCTTGTGCCGCCCGGGAAGTGGGCCTTGACACCTCCATTTCACACTCTCCCCGGGCCGGCTGTCAGGGTCCCGGCCCGGCGAAGGGAGGTGGTTTCTCGTTTATGGAGCCCCCACCGGTGCTCGCCTTGCCTCGAAAGGTGGCCAAGTGCCTCTTCCTGGGTTGCCGCAGTGCAAGTCCCCCCCGTGGCAGGTCTTCCTGCCAGCCGGCTTACTTAAAAATAATAGCTTTTAGAAACTGGGAACTCTGTTTGATAAGATACGTGCGTTACATGAAACTTAATGTGCTGTCTGTGCAGTTGTGGTGAAGGTTTCCCAAATGCATTAAAGTGTCTTCTCTTTTGTCAGCGCTCAATTTCCATCCTTAGAAAGGAAGTAGAGATTCCCGGCACACATTGGTTTATTTGTTTTTCAGTGATGAAACATGTCAGCTGGGACAGAATTTTTTCCCTACCATGTAACACGGTCCAGTATTTAATAAAAGCTGGTTTGGAAGGAGTATTCTCCGTGCTGATTCCCTGCTGTTTAAAGGGAGAACTTGCAGTTATAAATATTCTTGGTTTGGTTTTGTTTTCAGCATCCAGACTAGTGCTGCCGTCAGACATGTGCATTCCTCTTACAGAGCCATGGTATCCCAAAAGCAGTGTCCCTGGACCTGTGTAATGAGTGCGTTATTTGCTTTCAAATGGTAGTTTTTTGAAGTATGCTTTCTTCATGAATTTATCAGTCAGAGGGATGTTATGCATGAAACGTGCTTTTGTCCAGAGTACATTGGAGCCATCGAGTTAGTAAGATACAAGAAAAGAAATGCTTGAAGTGGAAAGCCCCAAAATAATTGAGCAATTGCCTGGACTAATAAAAAGACATTTGTATCAGCAGCCAAATCTTGTTCATTCTTTCACGTTACCACATTATCTGAGCAGGTCAGTTGACTAAAATGAGGTAGATGGCTGTTCTCTTAGAAAGTTAGAGATACGCTTTGTTCTTTCTTGTTCATGGCGCGCTGTGCTTTCAGTTGAATTCTATTAACAAAGGAAAATCACACAATATCCTAACAGTAGAGATGAACGTTTGTGTAGTAGTTATTTTCTGTGGAATTAGTGGGAAATTAGTTAATAATCTCAAGTTCTTGACATTTTTTAATACAAAGTTCACAAGCTGATACATTCGGCACATGCTCATCAACTAGGAGCAAAATCTTCAACTGCCACTGTTGAAATATCTAATGTCCCATGTTACTCCTAGACCCAGAACCCAGGCAGGAATAAGTAGTTTGATATTAGAGCTTAGAAAACAAAGAAGTTTGTTTGCATAGGTCTTTAGTCATCTTCCTCAGATAATGTGAGCAGAACATGGTTGATTGGCTGTCTGGAGCTCTCACTGGGCACTGCTGGTAATTGAGGCAGTCAGTTATTGTGAAATATCTTACAGGTGAAGGGGAGAGTTTGTCAAATATAACTTCTTTTCCAAAGTTGTTTCCTGGTTGAATCTTCCCGCTCTTGTTATGCTTGCAGTATTAGTCTATCTCACTGATACCAGGCAGGCTTTTCACATGGTTATTTCTCTTTTCTGTTTTTTTAAAGGAAAGACAAAATGAACCCTTTCTTTTTTCTGGGTTTTGGACATTCTCATCTAGTCTACTTCTGGAATAGAAGTTTACCTTTCAACTCAACAAATGAGACATACTGCTATAGCACTGCCCAGGGCAGCACAGTGCTCCAAGGCGTAACTTTTGGTGGAATCCCAACTGTCCTGCTACTTGATGTAACCTTCTTTTTTGTAAGTCCAGTTTCTGTTTCTTGTATTGAAAATACCTCTGTCCGTCTCAGATGTGAAGTTCTTCAGAATTCTCTTATTTATCAGAAAATTTGTTTCTGAGCATCTTCATGAAAAATGTGCTAAGGCCATCATGGGAGCATCAAAACACTTTCTAGCAAGTGTTGATAAAGAATCCCATATATGTGGGATGTCTGTGTCACTGAATGTTGGATATGTAGATGTAGAGAGAGGGCCTGTATGTGGCTTCATGATAAGCTTTATAGCGGTTGCGCAAAGTCCTGTGTTTTGTCTTAACTGCAGCAACGTTTTTCCCTTACTCTGGGTTTAAGTAGTAGGTACTTTTTCAGGAAGGGAGCATCATCAATAACTTGGTTGGTTTCTATACGGAAAAATGATCATTTCACAGACTTCTTTAAGATTAGATTTTATGAAGCTATTGAGGATTTAATGTTCTGATCAGCTCAGTTCTGATGAAAGATTAGTTGCTGCTCTGGAGGCTCCAGGACAGGCCTGAGACTCCAATAAAACAGTTATTTCTGTGATCTACATGGTCTTAAGCTGCATGAAAAAGCTTAAGACTTCCAAATTAGCCTGAAATGCAAAGTTTGTGGTAGTGAAATGAGACTGAAGATGAGACTGACGTAGTTCCTGAGTTCTAGAAAGCCTCTGTGGAAAAACAAAAACCTGTTTAAGATCTGAGGTAGTAGTTCTGTGGGAATGTGGAGTATGTTCCTAAGAGTCATGGAGTAGCATTAACTGTTACTGATCTGGTGTATGTAGCATGCTACCATAAATCCATTTTTGGAGGTTGTAGAATATTTACTGCTCTGTGTGACTGTTGGCACAGCATTTGGTAAGATTTAGTTGGAGTGTTTGGGAGAAGTTTAATTTTTAAGCTGTGGTTGATTTTTTAGATACTGAGTCTCTGCATTTGAGTTCCTTGCTGTTGAACTCTCCTATAAAACAGCATTATGTAGTTAGATGCAGTGTAGAAGGCTCCTCTCTTCTTCAAGTACCAAATACTGCAGTTTATTGAGCAACTCCTGTATTCCTGTTTTTATGACACATGTTTACTGCAGATCCCCTCAGTAACTGTCAGTTGATGGGTTTCTGAGTACTATTTCTAGGCTGGTTTCCTAAGGAAGTGAGGTTTATATATTACATTCTCTTCCCATTTTTGCCTGTCAGTGCCTGCTAATAACCATAAAACATGTTATGCAATTTCAACCAAAGTTGTCAAGGAGACTTTCCTGCTTACATTAAGCTTAATGGCCAGTTGAAGAAGGAAGATTTAAATTAATAATCTCTGTTGGGGGGAAGGCTTTTATAAAAAGATTATTGTGAAATGTGGAAATTAGCTGTGTAATCCTGACACGTAGATAATCTTGACGCATATCCCAGCTGGCTAGTTGGTGTTTGCGTAGATCCAAGTAAGTTACACCACTTTCTAGCCAAACAGGTATGGGATGTAGGAAGGGCTGGAAGGTGAGGGCGTATGCTGCATATGCATAGAAAACAGGCCTTGTTACTTCTGTTTCGTTGCTTCAGTTAACAAAGTACAAAGCAACTGATCTTTAAAGAAATAAATGCATCTGTGAAATAAAGTGGTTTATTCCTTCTTGTTTTCTTGGCATCTTTTAAAAACTGAAAATACAGGGGGGAGATAAAAAAATGCGTTACAGAGATCAAATATAAGTTTCTGGGGTTTATGAGTTGTAATAATACATTACTTTTTTAGGGATTAAAAAAAGTCACATACTTGAGAAAGTAGCTGAACCCCCCGCAGCCTGTTTACATCACTATCTTCCTTCATAATTCTGGTCATTAAGTCGTGAATGGGTAAAGGTGTATTTATGAAAGCTCTGACTTCCTCTCAAGTGCTGCCTGCTTCTTTTCCTGTCACCAACTTTCATACACTTGCAGTTCAGAAGTACTTTTCCATGCATTTCTCCTCTATAAATTGAAAGAGGAAGGCAGGAGTTCTCATCCTTTGGTTCTAGTTTTCTTTGTAGCATGGCCACTATTGGGTTGGTTAGCATATGACAATTGATTTAGGAGCCAGGACAACATTTTTTGACAGTTCCTGCACACCTAAAAATGATTGTTATGTAGTGAAAAAAATGATATTCAAAGATTTTTATTTTTCTTTTCCAGGTTTTAATATTACTGTTTTCTGTTATAAGAAAGAGATTCTGGGACTACGGTCGCGTTGCTCTGGTATCGGAAGCTGAAAGGTAAAAAAGACAGGCAATCAGAGTGATTTGTTGAAACTGGAGAATGTGGAACTAAGTACAGTAAATGTGGCTTAAATGAAGTGAGTTTGTATCAGTCAGATATGGTTGGAACCACATGCATGTATTTGTTATGTCCTTGTGCTGGTTTGTGTGAGATGGGCCCCACTTAACGTTACTGTTTGTGGTTTCAGTAGTAAAGTTGTGTGTTTGGCATCGTCATAAATTTCGTTCTACAGTTGTGGGTTGCGGAAGTGGAGGTAGGAAAATAGGCTGCTTGTCTTGCTAACATGTCACATAACCACACATTGATGTTTAAAAGTTATTTCTGTGCTAGGAGGATATTGAGTATTTTGTTTATCTTGGCTCAAGCCCAGTATCTTCCCAGAACTCCCTGTGCAGCCCATGCTATAGAATTTCTGAAGAGTTTTAAAATAAAGAAATGTATTGTTGCAGGTTTGTGGAATGCTTTTGCTGATTTTCAGTAATACTGTAAATAAGCTTTTGATTTTTTATTTTTTAAATGTTATTTTTACAGGATGATTGATGTCTTAGGGTGTTTAAAAGCTAGCTGTCTGTTTATGAAGTGGGTGAACTTTATTAACAGGCCTCTTCCTGGTATTAGTGATGTGACTAAGTTGTAAATTCACAACTGAGGAGCAGGAAAAAACTCAAAATGTGGTTTTAGGTGTAATCTGTTACAGTTGTGAAATGAAGATGGTGGGGAGAAAAAAGGAATGGCAATAACTGAGATGGCTTCAATCCAGGTAGCTCAGTCAGCAAGAATGAAGATGCTCTGGTATAGGCTTCCACGTGGTTTGTAAAAAGCCTGCATGGAGCAAGCAGATCCTTGAGCAGTCAGGCATCCAGGAACCTATGTTACTGTCCCTGCTGGACTGTGGTTTGAGCCACTAGGTCAAAATTATCGTAGATACACCTATGAATACAGTTCATTTTAACATGTATTGTCCTGTAATTATGGGCACATCACCATTGCAACATTTCGTGTTAGCAACAACTAAAAACAGGTATTCTGCTGGTTTTGAGGGCTACAGAGTCTAGCCTTGCTGCAGGACTTGGTGTGTGTGAAGACGTGGCCTGGCAGGTAAGCGATTTAATTGTGTGGAGAAATTCTGAGCAGTGGCTGTAAGGTGAAGAAAGAAAGGTGGAGGGAAAAGAGGTGGTATCTTGTAATGAGGAATATCTGAACAGGAAGCTAACTTGCAAATCTGATCCTCACCAGGCTTCCAAACCTGTGTTACGTTCTTCTATGTTGCTGTGGTTTTAATAGCCCAATAAAACGTTATTTTGTTTCTAGTTCAATTATACGCTCTCACATCAGGAGCTCACATTCTCGCTTTTCAAGATCAGACATAGCACGCATTTCTGTAATTAAGCATATGCTGCAAGGTGAAAACCACAGCTGTGAAATACAGTGAAAAAGTGATTTTGTGCTTACTTCAGAATTGTTAAAGTTGAAATAATTCTGTGGAATTCCATCATCTGTTATTAGACGTAGTTAAAAGCAGCATTTAATATATTTTAGTGAATCAAGATACAACAGATTGTCAACATCTTCATCAGTACCTGAAGATCTTGAATACGATAAGGTAAGCATTGTAGAATTTTGATACGTTTTTTCAAATATAAGCTGTTTAATGGAATTGTTGTAATTTGCCATTCCACCTAGCCAGTCATTAAACTGGAAGGTCATCTATATGCAAAAAGAATTAATGCATTGTTTACTGTGTTTTTACAGGACCATATGTAGTTTATTTCTGTTTCCTGGCAAATTATTCCTATATCATAAACTGGTATCTCATGTCATTGGTTTTAAGTATCTTTATTATTATTATTATTTCAAAGGATGTCTAGTAAGTATTTTGTACTTAACAGCTCAAAAAGTTACACTACTGCAACTGGTCTTTATGGTACACTGTTTTCTTCACAACATTGAGAAAACTGGATTGCAAATGTCAGGCCAGTAATAGTGCTATATGCTCTTAATAGTAAAGCTGGTTTGGAGTGGAAGATAGTTTTGTGGCCGGACTTTTAATTGGTCCTCTCCTTGGTCTCTCTGGAGTCTTTGAATTCATGTACCTCTGTCATTTTGTGTTACAGGTTCAGAGTGAACCATGCAAGAGTTGTGCAATTGTGGTAGCCTATGTTTTAACCTTTTATATATGCAGCAACTTAATATCTAGCTTTGCAACTAAATAACTGCATGAGCATCAAAAGCACACTGGTGGTTGATCAGGATTGCTCTGCTATATGTGTAGTTTTCTTTATCTTTTGAAAAACCCTAAAGCAACTTTGTCGTTGAAGCTGTTGAATAAAAACGTCTCTTTACTTGGCTCCTATTAGTTTGGAAGAAGAGGTCTTTTGAGAGAGAAGGTTTTGGGTGTTCTTTGAACTGTACTGGAACATTCAGCGAGTTGTGATCTCTGCTGTACAGTTTCAGAGGAGGATTTGTATATGTATATATGAAGCCTTTCTGCTAATGTCATCACAGTGTTGTTTCTAACTGCTATTTAACTCGTTAACTTGTATTAGACTCTAGTGGAGTTTATCCTTGAAATTTGAGAGTCTCTGGAAATGGTTCTGGAAAAAATAAGCACCTTTCCTGCTCTAAAACAATCCATTAAAAAGAAATCCTTAGAAGCCTCATCTTGCCTTCCATTCACTGGGATTTACACATGCTTGTATAAATTTAAGAAGCCTAAGTGACAAACATATAAGTAATGAGAAGAACAACAAACAAAACAATAACCCTTGGATACTCTCTGAAAACAGACATATGAAGTACCTGTGAAAAATGTGTAGTCTATTAGCTATTTTTTCTATATGTTTCTCAATGATGACTTAGGATGTTTTTAGCTAACAGGTTGGCTTAATGGAAACACTTCTTTTAATTGTACAGATTAGAGACTATGGTTTTTGTATGTTAGTTCCTGAAAACTTCCTTCTTGATTTATAGGGGTTTTGTTCTTGGATGACAGCTGCTTTTCGGATGCAGTAAGTATATGAAACAGAAATTGTGAGCTGTGCTGTGCTTTGCTCTTTTTAATTAAAAAAGGGGGGGGGGGTGCAGTCAAAAATGG